>PVKU01005236.1:0-127759 GCA_004027475.1 Anoura caudifer
GCATAATATAACCAAAGACACTGAAATTGAGAACAAGAGAGGAGAGGGATAGGAATATCCAGGGAAAAGGGGAAGGGATTAGAGCAACAAGTATGAAAGACATATGGACAAAAGCTGGGGGGGGGGTGGAAATGGAAGGGAGCTGGGGAGGGCTGGGGCGGAGGGACGGGATGGGAGTAGAAAACAGAAAACTGTATAAAAACAACAATTAAAATAAAATTTAATTAAAAAAAATAAGATTGCTGTTGCTATTTGGGACCTTTTGTAATTCTACATAAATTTTTAAAATATTTGGTCTAGGCATGTGAAATATGCTATTGGTATTTTGATAGGGATTTCACTGAATCCATAGATTGCTTTGAGTAGTAGGGACATTTTGATAATGTTAATTCTTCCTATCCATGAACATGGTATATGCTTCCACTTATTTGTATCTTCTTCAACTGCTTTCTTCAGTGTCTTATAATTTTCCAGGTTCAGGTCTTTTATATCCTTCATTAGATTTATTCCTAGGTATTCTATTCTCTTTGAAGCAATTGTGAATGGGATTGTTTTCTTAATTTCCCTTTCTGTTAGTTTGTTGGCATATAAAATGCAACTAATTTTTGGATATTAATTTTGTATCCTGGTACTTTGCTGAGTTCATTTATCATTTCTAGTACTTTCTTGGTGGAATCTTTAGGGTTCTCTTTGTACAGTATCATGTCATCTGCAAATAAAGGCAGTTTTACTTCTTCCTTTCCAATCTGGATGCCTTTTATTTCTTCTTGTCTGATTGCTCTGGCTAGGGCTTCCAGTACTATGTTGAATAAGAGAGGAATAAAAGATTTTCTTTTTTTCCGGTCTTAAGGGAAACATTTGTAGTTTTGCCCATTAAGTATGATGCTGACAGTGGGTTTCTCACACATGGCTTTTATTATGCTTCAGTATTTTCCTTCTATTTCCACTTTACTGAGAGTTTTTATCACAATGGGTGTTGGATATTATCAAATGTTTCTCTGCATCTATTGATATGATCATGTGTTTTTTATATTTTATTTTGTTTATATGGTATATCACATTTATTGATTTGCAAATGCTGTGCCAAATTTGCATTCCTGGAATAAATCTCATTTCATTGTGGTGTATGATCTTATGATCTTTTTGATGTATCGCTGTATTCATTTTACTAATATTTTGTTGAGGATTTAAGTTCATCTGTCATATTGGCCTATAAGTTTCATTTTTGTAGTGTCTCTATTTGGTTTTGGGATTAGGATAATGTTGGCCTTGTAAAATAAGCTTGGGAGTTTTCCCTCCTCTTTAATTTTTTGAAATAGTTTGAGAAGAAGAGGTGTCAGTTCTTCTTGGAATGTTTAGTAAAATTTACATGTGAAGTTATCTGGACTGGGACTTTTGTTTCCTGGGATTTTTTTTTTTTATTACTGCTTCAGTTTCACCAGGTGTAGTCTGTCTATTCATATTCTCTGATTCTTCCTGATTTAGGTTTAGAAGATTGTATGTTTCTAGAAATTTAATCATTTCATGCAAGTTGTCCAATTTGTTGGCATAGATGTGTTCATAATATTTTCTTAAAATCCTTCATATTTCTTTGGTGGCAGTTGTTATTTCTCTTCTTTCATTACTGATTTTATTTACTTGGTCCCCCTCTCTTTTCGCTGATAAGTCTGGCTAAAAGTTATTATTTCTTACTTATCTTTTTGAAGAATCAGCTCTTGGATTCATTGATCTTTTCTATTTTTTTAGAGTCTATTTCATTTATTTCTGCTCTGATATTTATTATTCCCCATTTTTACTCATTTTGGGCTTTGTTGTTCTTTTATAAATTCTTTTAAGTGTAAAGTTAAATTGTTTAGTTGAGCTTTTTCTTATAATGCTATGAATTTCTCTCTTAGGACTGCTTTCCTGGTGTCCCACAGTTTTGGTTGTATGTTCTCATTTTTATGTGTTTCAATACATCTTTTTAAAAAAGAGTTTATTCATTTATTTTTAGAGAATGGGGAAAGGAAGGAGAAAGAAAGGAGAGAAACATCAGTGTGTTGATTGGTTGCCTCTTGCATGCCCCCAACTAGGGATCTGGCCCACAGCCTGGGCATGTGCCCCACTGGGAGTCAAACTGGTGATCCTTCACGTAGCAGATGGCACACAATCCACTGTGCCATAACAGCCAGGACCCAATGTGTCTTTTGGTGTCTTTCTTGAGCTCACTGTTGATTCATTCATTGTTTAATAATATGTTGTTTAGCTTCCATGTCTTCATGTATTTTCCAGTTTTCTTCTTGTGATTGATTTCTAATTTGATAGCACTGTGGTGAGAGATATGCTTGATATGATTTCAGTCTTAAATTTATTGAGATTTGTTTTGTGTCTTAACATGTGTTCTATCCTAGAAAACATTCCATGTGTACTTGAAAAGAGATGCTTTGAGATGAAATGCTCTAAACATATCAATTAAATCCATTTAATCTAGTGTGTCATATAAGGTCTCTATCTCCTTGTTGATTATCTGTCTGGAAGATACTTTCATTGAAATCAAGTAGATGTTAAAATCCCCTATTTTAGTGCTGGCTGGTGTGGCTCAGTGGAATGAATGCTGGGCATACAAATCAAAGGGTCACCAGTTTGATTCCCAGTCAGGGCATATGCCTGGGTTGCAGGCCAGATCCCCAGTAGGGGGTATGTGAGAGGCAACCACACATTGATGATTCTCTCCACTTTTCTACCTCCCTTCCTCTCTCTCTAAAAATAAATAAATAAAATCTTTTTAAAAATCCCCTGGTTTGACTATATTTCTCTTGATGTCTTCTATTATGTCCATAAGATTTGCTTTATATGTTTAGCTGCTCATATATTGGTTGCATAAATATTTACTAGGGTTGTATCCTCTTGTTGGATTGTTCCCCATGTCATACAGTCTCCTTCTTTATCTCTTACTATAGCCATGGTTTTACAGTCTATTTTGTTGGATAAAATAATTGTTACCCCAGCTTTTTCCCTTTACATCTGTGAAATATCTTTTTCCATCTCTTTACTTTTAGTCTGTGTGTATCTTTTGTTCTGATGTGGGTCTCTTGGAGGCAGTATATATATGGTTCTCATTTCCTTATTCATTCAGCTACCCTATGTCTTTTGATTGGAGCATTTGGTCATTATATTTAAAGTGATTATTTAGACACATATTTACTGATATTTTATTTTAACTACTTCCTCTTGTTTTTTCTTCTTCTTAAAGCAAGTCTTTTAACATTTATTGCAATACTGGTGTCAACAAACTCCTTTAGCTTATTCTTAACTGGCAAGCTCTTTATTTCTCCCTCAGTTTTAAATAATAGCCTTGCTGGATAAAATAGCCTTGGTTGTAGGTCTTTGCTTTCCATCACCTTGAATATTTCATGCCAATCCCTTTTGGACTAAAATGTTTCTGTTAAGAAATTAGATGACAGTCTAATGGGAGCTCCCTTGTAGGTAACTAAGGGTTTCTTTCTTGTGGCTTTTAAGATTCTCTCCTTGTTTTTAAGCTTTGCCATTTTAATTATGATATGTGTTGATGTGGGCCTCTTTGGATCCATCTTTTTTGGTACTCTGCACTTCTTGGATTTGGGTGTCTTTTTTCCTTCACCACATTAGGGAAGTTTTCAGTCATTATTTCTTCAAATAGGTTCTCACACCATTCCTCATTTTCTTCTCCTTCTGGTACCCACGTGATGCAGATGTTGTTACACTAATGTTGTCCAAAAGGTTTCTTAACCTCTCCTCGTTTTTAAATGCTTTTCTTTATTTTTCTACCCTGTCTTCCAAATCACTCATTCAATCTGCTTCATCTCACCTAATACTTATTTCTTCCAGCATATTATTTATTTCAGATATTGTATTCTTTATGTTTGATTCATCCTTTTTCATGGTTTCTGAGTATTTTTTATGCTATTGAATATCATTATAGTCATTACTCTAAACTCTCTATCTAAGAAATTGCTTGCGTCCTTTCCATCTAGTTATTTTTCTGGAGAATTCTCTTTTTCTTTCATTTGGGGCCTGTTTCTTTGTCTTCCCATTTTGGTGCTTTTTTATGTTTGTTTCTATGTACTAGGTAGATCTGCATAGACTCTGGTGCAGGCCTATGTCACACATTGCCTATACCAGCCCTGGGCAAGCTGTTTGAAGCTATCAGCAATCCACTGCTTGTGCCTCCCTCTCCTGGGCTTGGGTGTGTGCTGTAAGAACTAATATGTGCACCCACGTTGGCTTTTGCCAGCACTGGGTCCAGGGAAAGGGTCAGTCAAAGTCTCAGAGCTCCCAAAGATCCAAGAAAACCATCAAGAAAATAAAGAGACAACCCACAGAATGAGAAAACATATTTTCTCATCTGAGAAAATACATCTGAGAAGGGCTTAATATCCAAAACTTATAAAGAAATTATCAAACAAATACAAAACAAAACCCCATACAATCCAATATAAAAATGGACAAAAGATCTGAATAGACACTTCTCCAAAGAGGACATACAGATGGCCAATAGACATATGGAAAGGTGCTCAATATCACTAGTCATCAGAAAAATGGAAATTAAAACCACAATGAGATATCACCTCATACATGTCAGAATGGCTATCATCGATGAATCAATAAGCAACAAATATTGATGAGGATATAGAGAAAGGGGAAGAGCACTTTTTCATGGTTGGTGTGAATGAAAATTGGTGCAGCCACTGTGGAAAATGGCATGAAGATACTTCAAAAAATGAAAAATGAAACTACCTTATGACCCAGCAATCCCACTTCTGGGAATTTACCCAGAATACCCGAAACACTAATTCAAAAGAACATAAGCACCCCTATGTTCATTATAGCATTATTTACAGTCACCAAGATATGAAAGCAGCCCAAGTATCCATTTGTATGTAAGTGGATAAAATAAGTATGGGACACTTACACAATGGAATACTTCCCAGCCATAAAAAAGAAGAAAATTATACCCTTTGGGAGAGCATGAATGGACCTGGAGAACATTATGCCAAGTGAAATAAGCCAGTCTCAGAAAGACAAATGTCATATGATTTCACTCATATATGGAATGTAATAAAAAAACTGAACTAACAAGAAAAATAGAGACAGACTCATAGATAAAGAGCAGCTGACAACTCTGGGGTACAGAAGTTGTTAGGGGTTGGGGGGACTAAGCAAAAAGGCAGAAGGACTCATGGGCCTGGATGGCAGTGTGGTAATTTTGGGGGAAGGATGGTATGGGGGGATAAATGGTAATGGAAAAAATACAATAAAAAAGAAATAGAAAAGAAGCTGTTCGCAGTTTTCTTAGGGGCATCCTGATGCTATTTTATATCCAAACAAACAATAAATTTAAGTTTCAACACACACAAAAACAATTTTACACTTAGCGACACCATGTATTGACCTGGAGAACATTATGCTAAATGGAATAAGCCAGTCAGAGAAAGATAAATACCATATGATTTCACTTATATGTGGAACCACGTGAACAAACTTAGCTAACAAGCAAAATAGAGACAGACTCACAGAGAGCAGGATGAGAACATTTGTAGGGGGAGGTTAGTGGGTGGAGGGATCAAGCAAAAAGGAAAAAGGACTCATGGACATGGACAAAAGTATGGTGATGGTGGGGGAGGGGGTACAAAGGTGTTAAATGGAGGATGGAAAAATGCAATTAAATTTTTTAAAAGAATAAGGCATGCAAGTCAATGGCAAAAAATGAAAAGAAATAATCAAGATGAGCATTATAAAGTTATTCTAACACTTTTGACAACAAAGATGAAATAAAAAATTCCTTCATAACGCATTCAGAAAGAAATAGAAAACTCCACTAGATTTAGTTATTTTTAATATAAATTTGTAGTTTAAAGCTTTTTAAACAAATAAACAGAAACAGTTAATTGCTTCACTGCTGTAGTTATTATAATAATTTGCATTTGGTTTAACACAAAAAAATCAATTTAATAGTATATATTACCACAATAAAAATAAAAAATAATATGATTATTTAAATAGACACAATAAAGGCATTTTGACAAAAATCCAGCATCCTTTCCTCATAAATATTTTCAGTAAACTAGGAATAGAAAGGATCTTACTCACCTAATAAAGGTCATTTATAAGAAAATTAAAACTAATATCATATCTAGCAGTTAAAGACTAAATACTTTTCCCCAAGATCAATAAGAAAAATTATTTCTGGCTGTCAACATTCCTATTAAACATTATAGTGGAAGTTTTAGCCAATAAGACAAGAAAAAGAATTAAGGGTATATGGATTGGAATATTTTGGGGGTGGCAGAGAGGCTCATTGTATATTTAAAAATGTGCAGGTAATGTATATCAATTCTACTTTAATAAAGCTGTTGACAAAATAGTGCCAGGAAATATTAACACTTATGAATTACAATAATCTAAACTACCAAATTATCAATCTGTTTAGAAGACAAAATTTGGCTTTGTAACACTCTAGAGTTGAGGCTTACATATTTGACCAGTCTTAAGATGTATTCAAATTGGATTGGAATTTTGCAGCAGGAACACAGATAGGAATTTTTACAAATAATTGGGAATTACTTTGCTAAATTCTGCCACTGAAGTGTAAACAGTGTATAAAATGACACTTTGATTTAAGAAAATTTAATATTGGACAATAGTAAGCAGTTTTTTCTTTTTTACACATGCTCATTCTTTTAGATTGATTCACAGCCTTAAACTTGTTACCTACTCAATTTTCAGCTGTCCTTAAAAAAATTCTCAAGACCTGAATTATTAGTTTTCAGTTTGGTGTAATTATATGATATCAACTCAAAAAGTGCTAATCTTTTACCTTATTTAATTTTTTACATTGATTTCTAATTTCTCTGACTAATGTTTTTAAAAATAACATTAATTAATGAAGCATATTTTTATCACCGACCAATCAGCCAACAAACAAAAACAAAAATTCTCTGAATGTGTAAGGAAACAAACTGTAAGTTCCTTGAGGGAGGGATAATAATATTAAATTATTTATGAAGTCATCAAGTGCTTACTTCATGCCACATCTTGTGTTAAATTCTTTATGTTCGTTGTTTCTATTTGCTACAAAAATGTGAGATTAATTGATAGTCATCTTTATACATGAAAAAAAATGAGCTAAAGGTAAATTAAACAACTTGCCTGAGACCTTAGCTGGCAATCCACAGACCTAACAACTGAAATCAATTTTGTTCTACTTGAAGTCATTTTTATTCACCATGGCATAATACTTCCTTAAGTCTCTTTTTTTCATCATAGTCTCACCTTTTATGGCAATTTAGAAGTAGCAAGTACTCACAGAAAGTTTATTAAATAACAAGCAATTTGCTCACTGGTATTTCCTTTATTTAAACTGATCAAAACCTCTGTTCCTTTTTGCTTTGGAGAGGAACATAGCTTATGAAACATAAACATACAAAATAATAAAGCCACAAAAAGGAAAACTGAAAATGAACTAATAATCTAAGAATCTGTGACAATCCCATTTTGATGATGCCTGGGAAGACAACTGGAATCCTACAGTTATAAATTGAAATAGCATATTTGTTTTACCTGCCACCATTATTTCTGGCTTTATTTAGCAATAGGTTGTATTCATGATTATGATGGAAAAATAAATCAGCCTTTAACATTCCATAAATGCCTCTATTCTATGAAGTATATGACCAAGCTATATTTTGAAAATATGTTCATGAATGATAAATGCATCTATAAAATATAAGTTAAGTCATGCTCTTTTTCTAGCAGCAAGGTTAGATTTACAAATATATGGCTGCTTACATATTCATACAATTTTCTCATTCTGTTAAACATTTATTACATAGGGATTACTGTTTTGCAAATTGTAACAGAATTACATATTCACTTAATTTGTACACAATAGGCATTATTCAACCGTATGTCACTCTACCTCAGTTTGTATACAGTAGGCATTATTTAACCCTGTCATTCTACCTAAAGTTCTCAAATTATTGTACTTGAAATAGCTGTAATCAGTGAGCTCATTTGCAGAGCAAAGCTGACTAATAATCATATATATGTATCTATATCATTGTTTCCTATATAATTATTCAATAAAACCATACAGGAGATATCAAAGGCAAATGCAGGTTTCAATTCTATCAAATAGGAAAGCAAATAAAAAGAAAGTACTGTACTTAAAAGATTTTCATAGTTCCGTAGGACCTGCAAGATCACTGAATCCATCAATTAAATATAATTGCTAGAGTTTATCTCTACTAGATTTCAACTTCCTAGTTTAAATTCAACCTTTCCATCAGAAGGTTTTTCCTTCTGGTTTTTACTCTGTCATTACTCACATCAGTTGAAACTTCCGGTTCTGTGTGAAGGACATATTTGATAAACAACATTTCCACGACTTCATACAAATCACTAAAACCAATGATTCTAAGGAAAGAAAGGCAGTCTAAATAGAGTGGTGAGAACATAGATCTTGGAATCAAAATAACTAGGTTTGAGGCTTGATGCCATTATTTCTGAGCTTGTGACCTTGGGCAAATCTTATAACACAGTGAGTCATAGCTTTTTCCCCTGAAGCAAAAATTATGCACAAAAATATAAAAATACCTTGCAAAGTTCAAATGACTACATAAATTTACAAATGGTGTTTATATTGTACAGTAGCTGTGTCATTGATGACAACTTTTAAGTTGGTATTAATATATAAACATTACTTAAGTAATGAATTCATTTAAATTAACAATTAGCTATTTACTTATCTTAATTCCCATTTTACATATCCTGTATAATATCTGCACAGATTTTTATTAGATATGTTTATAAATTCAGTATGCAAATGTCATTTTTAAAGAAAAGTGAGTAAATATATATTGTTAATGGCAATGATTTGCCCTTCATTCCTACTAAAATAGGAAAAGGATACTATTTTAACTTAAATTATTTTAAATGAATCCATGTGATTCCTGTAGATAACACAATTTCTTTTTTAAGAGCCCTAATAAGCCAATGTAAATATAATCAGAAAATTAATGTTCCTATTATTTCTATCCTTCTCTCCCCAGTCACATACCTTTTGAAAATGAGGCATTCAATCCTCCCCGCACCCATTGTCTTTGTCCATGGGTTCAAAAAAGAAAAAAGAAGAAGGCAGAAAGAATGGGAAGAAACCTTCAATTATTTACAGCATGGATTACAAAACCTCTTAAATTACAGAGGCAATTATAGTAAAATATTGTTATCCAAAAATTAAAAACATTTTTGTACAGTTCTTATTCAACTAAAGCTCTATTATTAGAAGTATTCTACTCTGTAAAAAAAAAAAATGATGAGGCATTCATTAGTCAATTGACTCATCTGCTGTTAGATATTGGGAAAAATAATTTTGGAGTTTGAAAAACTGATTTAAACCTGGCTCTGACAGTTATTAACTATGCAAGTAGCCTGGCCTGTTCATCCATAGAAATATATCAGATAAATTGTCAGCCTGCTGTGAAAGTTAAGCAAAATGACATGTGCACAATATTAAGTCGATGTCTAAACCACACCAAGTGTTATCCCCAATACATTCTTCCCGCTCACTGTTTCCCTTTCTCTCTGAAACAGGATGAAATATTTCCAAGTACATCTTTTGGTTGCATGGATTCCTAAATATGTATATATTCTAACTAGGAAATATAATGAACACCAAGAAAATGAATTCTCTAAAATTTATATAAGTCAACAAAAACACCAAAATTGGTTCTCTCCAAAGCCCTTTTTGGGGGGCAACAGACAATTTATTCTCATACAGAAAGGCAAAATTCTCTTTATTTAGACTTGTAGGATCTCATTTTAGAAATATATACAAATAGAGGCCACTGCCTGCAGATACGGATCACTGGAGTCAGGAAGTTTGTCAGCAAAGGTAATGATCCAATGGCCTCAGCTGAATTCCGGAAAGGTCTCTACATCAATGTGAAAATGGCCATAAATAACAAGATAATTAAGCATCTGTCCTGAGAATCCATTTGAAAAGAGCAATTCTAAGTTTCTGAGAGTAAGTCATCAAAAACAGAAATGTAAAATCAGAGTTTGAACTTCTTAAATTCATTGGCTTCCTGTTTCCTACTTAAAAAGTTGTTTACAAATCTTTCAAGGTGTCTGCATCTTTGAAAAATTTCCCAAAGAGCCAAAAAGAAAGTGGAGAATAAGGTAGGGTTTGAAGTGGCACTGACCTAAAATGTTGTTTTCCTAAGCAAGAGAGTCCTTCCTTCCAGCCCCCCACAGGGAGAGGCTGTTTTCACAACTACCTTCCTACATGCTGTATAAACCAGAATCTTTAGTTTCTCTGTTCTCCCCTATTACCACTTTCCTGCAGACTCGTGGCAGCTCCTGAATTATTGCCACAATATCCCAGCTGATCTTTTGTAGATCTAGTCTGGTTCTCCTTTTGATCCACCTCAATTTTACTCCTGCAATGATCTTTATTAAGGATACCAAAACTGCTCCTGTACTTCCCCTTCTTAGAATGTTCTATCAGACCATTGTCTGCAGGACAAAGCTTAGTGTGGAAAAAAATCTCTTCAAATTTTGAACCTAGTATATGTTTTCAGGTTCTTCTCTAGCCATAGGGAATTTGGACTTCCAAAGTCCTTGAAAAACAGGTTAGTGCTGTGTAGAGGAGCACGGGTGTTAGTATTCCCAGCAAAGATAGTAATGGAAGCAAGAATGAGGAACAAGTCTTCCAGGCTTGAAGAGACACAGTGAACTTGACATGATTTAACCCTTAGGATGTCTTTGAAGGATAAGGGGACTATATTAGCTCAGATGACTAGTGAGAAAATTCCAGAGCATGAGGAAAGTTCCCGTAGGACTCTGAAAGCCGTAGACAGGTGTGGTCTACATGAGATGACCATAGTGTTTACCCACATATCTCACATCTTCCCCACTATGTATGCATTTGTCCTTCTTGGACCTGACATATAGTAGGTCTGCAACAAGTACTTTTTGATGAATGAGTTAGCAAAAACTCCCCCTTATTTGCTATACAATTTTATTATGAATCAGCTTGTACCCAAGGATTTACACAGAATCTTTTCTTTTTGAGGTCTTTCATGGGAAATTATTTCAGTGAAAGTTCTTACTCAAGTATCTTTTGATGCTTCTTTTCTCAGATGTTTGTTTGGAGTGAATATTTAAGTGAATGCATAACATACATTTTATAGGTAACTACTAAATGCCAGGCACTGAGAATACAATGGTAAAATAGACATAATTTTTGCCAAATGGAATTGATGTCTTAGTTGGAATAAGAATTACAAAAAGAGGTAATTTCATCATAGGATAATTTGTAATTTGATAGGAAACCTAGGCATAGTAGAGTTTATGATCTTAGGAATAAAATTGATATTACATAGGTAAAAATCCCAAATCATAATTATAAATTACATAAATGCACTAATTTAAAAATAAAGGATAATGCAACAGGAACAAAGTTATTTTAGATAATAAGATAACTCACTGAGGAAGTGACAGCTACACTGATATTTGATGGATGAGTAGGAATTAGCTGAGTTAAGTCTATATGAGCATTCATATTGAAAGAAAAGCATGTGCAAGCACTCTGAGGCAGAGAAAGTCTTGGTACAGTTTAAGAACTCAAACAAATATAGCTTTAGCTGGTACATGGTGAGATCATGGAAAGCATAAAGAAAGTAGAAGACAGGGCTGAAATAGAATTGCCATCTTAACAATATTGACTCTTCTCATCCCCAAATGTGATATATCTTCTCACGTACTTAAGTGTGTTTAAATACCTCTAAGTTATATTGATTTCTAATCCTTTTAATCCTCTTTTCCCTTCCTCCCACCCCTATCTTCTCTCTCTGGAAACTTGATATATTTGAACTTTTGCTCATTATCTAAAATTTGGAAAAAATGGACTTCAGTCTGGTGGTTTTGTGGGGGTGGGTGGGTATTTCCACCATGAGGTATTCAGAGGGCCATTTCAGTCTTGAAATTCATGTTATTCTATTCTGGGAAATTTTCTTAAATTATAGTTTTAATGATTTATTTAACCTTTGTTTTCTCTACTCTTTCTCAAACTTCTTATTCAAATGTTTGGGCATCCTGAATTAGTTCTCTAGTCATCTTATATTTTTTTCTCCTATATACCATTTCTTTACCCTTTTGTTTTTTATATTTTTCATCAATTGTTTCTTCACACACTTTTAGAAAATTTTTTATTTTTATTATTACATATGCTTTTCATTTCTAAGTCTTTTCCTTACCATATTCCTTTGTGCAGTGTTTGCTTCTACTTTTAAGGATGCAATATCTTATGTCTCTGGACATATTACTATTAGCTCTTTATTTGAACTTTTCATCTTTTCAAAGGGTCTCTTCAACAATGGCTAGTTTACTCCAACTAGCCTTTGTTTATTGGTTTGGTGCTCTGTCTTCCATGTTAGAGTCCTTTCTCAGGTGTCTTGGGATGTGCAATGTTCTCTTCATATTTAGTAGTAGGACATAAAAAAAAAAAAAAAGAAAAGAAAACAGAAAAAATGGAGACTCTGTGCCAGTGGGTAGTACTTGGTTTTTATGGATTTTGTATCAGGGAACCCGTACTGGGCTGTTTGTTGGGTCATCCCTAAAGTTGGGCTCATCACATGCCTCTTCCACTTGGAGAGAAAGATCTGACTACTTTCCTTTTAGGATCCCAAGTGGGAAAAAGGACTGGGGCTATCCACATTTGGTACATAAACATTTCCTTATCTCCCTGAGTATAGTGCTCTTTCTCTCAACTGGCCTTTGGGCCCTGCAACCTGGAGATCCTCCCTTTTGCTTTATACTCTGAACACATGTCAACTTTCCTGCCAGATAGATGGGACTCTGGGAGTATTTAATATTCATGTAAAATTTCAGTTATTTCTGCTCTTTTGTTTTTCAGTTCAGCTGTCAGAGGTAACTACTTTCACAAATTCTTGAGCTTTTGGAGGGTTCTATACTGCATAGTTAGGTTGCCTCTGGGCCTTATTTCTACCATTTGTCCACTTTGCAATTTGTGGTGCTATCATTTCTTCTTTCATTCTTTTTGTCTTTGTGCTATTTATGGAAAACACCCTTTATTCAATTTGGAGGCATTTGGAAAAAAATAGAATTAAATGCCAGCATTTAATCTTCCCTATTATTGGAAGTTGATTAGATTGGCTTTTAAAGCTTCACAGAAGGTTCTGGGGTGGTGAACAAGAAGGACTGCAGATAATAGCAGTCTTTTATGAATACATCAGGAACTATAGGGCTAGATTATATGAAGAAATACTTTAATCTTTTGGAAACTCTATATGCATTGCCCTTCCCCCACTAGCCCATAGACATGCACTATGGTTCATTTAGAAAGCTCTAAATCATTAATCATCTTCTGCAAGTGTGATGTGTGTGTATGGGGGGGTATGTATATGTGTATTTAAATTGAATATTCTTAATTATTGTCATCTCTTAGGAGACATATATTTGTATACTGTGCTCATTTTCAGAGTTACAAATACTGAATGCATAATCATATGTGTAAGACTGAGCAAACATAGTTTAATTTTAGCTAGATAAACACACGTGAATTAATACTTACGAGTTCCTGTGAGAACTACCACTCTGACTGTGAGTGCAGCCTGACACTTAGTACGTATCTTAGGGCCTCAGTCTGATGTTTGATTTTTCCTTATATTGTCATCTGCAACTTTTAATTTTTATTACCTCACTGATGGCTATTCAATTTACTTTCAGAACTATATTTTATTTCAATTAACAGAATAAAGATCAACTAAGCAGGATCTTGAATCCTTTGTTTAAGATTTGTTCTTTTCCTAACTACTGAATTTCTGCCAGCCAATGCCAAGTTGAATGCCACTTGAATGAGGTGGAAAGGTCTTTACTACTTCATCCTTGTTATCAGTTGCCTTCAATTTTTCCTTCAGAGGCATTACATTAGCACTAGTCCACTCTGTTCAAGATTACCAGAAGCAGTCTTATGTACTTTTAATTATATAAATTCAGAAATGCGATATGTCTTAAATCAGCAAAGCAGCCTTTTTCATGACTTTGTCAAGATAAGGCAATAGATAATATTTGACATACAACTGTGGATCTCTCTCATAATATTTCAAAGGACCTTGTAAAATGAGGTTGACAACATAAAAACAAGTGGAGTGCAATGAATGCTGGATATTTGAAAAAAGCTGCTTTGTGCTTTGTATATGAGTGAATCAATCACAATTTGAAACAGAAAAGACAAGATAGATGCAATGATTACAGCTTTTGGAATTAAAAATTAATTAGAGCAAATATTGACTTTAGCAACAACAAAGATGATCATTGTTTACATATTTCTAAAGGAATACTGAAAGAAATTCAGGCAGGTTGGGCTATTGTGAATGAAACTACATACTTTTCTTTGATATTTTTGGTCATCCTTATTTTATTTCACCTTTAATGCACTGTGTGCTCAAACAATGTTAAGCATGTTATAAATGTTAACCACATTCTGAATTAGAACACAAAAACATTGTATTTTCTGGATAGTGACTGAGTTCTGTTGGAAGAAATAATTATTCTTATGTAAGAGAAAAAAAACAAGTCTCACTGCAGATGTCAAGCTGGTTTTTAAACTTATTACTACTCCCTCTCTGATTATATCTTTAAAAGTATATGTGCATATGGAGAAGGCTTAAATGGTGGTTTGCAAATACTATAAAGGTTATAAAACAATTTAGAGTTAATGGAATGTTAGCAATTCAGTTTATTTTTCCTAATTTTTAATAAAACAAATTACCATTAATTATCATCATTTAATGTAAGAAAGAATATTTTACTTTCATAAATAAAAATATAATTTCTTCATTGTACTTGTTAAATTTTCCTTCAGCACAGCACAGAAACAATCAACAGGTTGAAAATATAGCCTACAAATGAGAGAAAATATTCACAAACCATCTATTTTGTTAATATACAAAGTAGATAAAGAAACTATGATTCTCAATAGCAAAAACTAGATAACCTAATTATAAATGGGGAAAGGACTTGAATAGACATTTTTCCAAAGAAGACATACAAATGGATGATAGGTATATGAAAAGGTGCCCAGCATCACTAATCATCAGGGAAATGTTCACCAAAACTACAGTGAGATATTACCTTACGCCTGTTAGGGTGGCTATTTTTTTTTTTTTAAACGAGTATTGGTGAGGATGTGGAGAAATTGGAATCCTTATACATGGTTGTTAGGAATGGTTTATCCACGTGGTAAACAGTAGGGAGGCTTCTCAAAAAATTAAAAATAGAACTATCACATTATCCAGCAATTCCATCTCAGGGTAGAAACACAAAAGAATGGTAATCAGGATCTTGAAGACATACCTGCTCTCCTGTGTTCACTGCAGCATAATTCACAACAACCAGTATGTGGACATGATTCGCATGTATGTTGGCAGTTGAATAGATAAAGAAAATATGGTATACTAGTGTACATACAATGAAATATTATTTGACTTTAAAAAAATGGAGACAAGTGTGCTTGGACAACAATAAAAAAATAAATAAGAAAGGAAACCCTATCATTTTTGACAACATGGATGAACCCAGAGAACCTTCTGCAAAGTAAAACAAGCCAGTTGCAGAAGTATAAATACTGCACAATTCTACCCATATGAAGTATCTAAAATAGTCAAACTCATAGAAGGAAAGAATAAAATGTTGGCTGCTGGGATCTGGGGGAAGGAGAAATGGGTGGTTGTTTTTCAGTGGGTATAAAGTTTCAGTTATGCAAGATGAATACACTCTACAGAGCTGTTGTACAACATAGTACCTATAGGTAACAATGGTATTTTGCACTTTAAAATACATTAAGAAGATAGATTTCATGTGATAGTCTTACCAAAATACAGACACACACACACACACACACACAAAAGACAAGGACATTTTTGGAAGTGACAGGTATGTTTAGTACCTTGGTTGTAGAGAGGGTATCACAGATTAGGCACATATCTAAACTAATCGAGATGTGTACATTAAGTGTGTACAATATTTCATATATCAATTATAACTTGATAAAGCTAAAAACCATTAAATTAGAATTAAATATTTCATTCTCATTTGCTGTCTACTTAGACTTTAATCTCCAGAAGGGCAGGGTTGCATGAGTTATTTTTGCTACATTATATTCAATGTGCAGTGCGTGCAAAATGGTTAGTACCAAATACATGCATGTTGAAGCAATAAATAACTGAAAAATTACAGATAGCAACTGTATACACAGATATAGATGCATGCATATGTACACATAATTGTTTAACTTTACTTTGGACCTTTGAAATTTTCATTAAAGCTTCTAAGGCATGCATTTAGTAGTCACTAGTGTAGCATTTATTTGGGTGGCTGATGTTTATTTTCAGCCATCTGGACACACTTTCACTGATGACTATTTTGCATTTATGGGACAAGGAGGATTAAATGCCACAATGCACATAAAAGCGTTCGTAATCATTAAAGCACTACAGAAATGTAAGGCATTAGCCCTCTACTACCTCAAAATGCATAGTAGCAAATTCTAAGTGAAAAAAAATCTTCTCTACTTAGAAGTAATAAGATTATGCAGCATTTTTAGGAATGAAATTTTCCCACAGGAGTTTTCACCACTGCCTTTTCCTTTTGTTTTGCCACATAACTCAGCCTGCTGTGGAAACTGTAAAAATGTAAAAAATGGAAATGTCAAGCTATAACAATCTCTTGAGGCTACCATATTAAATGTAGATATATCTTAAAAGTTTTTTGATATAGCATCAGAATTAAGATTCTATTGTATGAGACAGGAAAATTACATGTAATGGATTTTTTGGAAGGAAATAATGCTCCCTTCTCAGGAAAAATAAGAGATTCGTACAAATGGCATTTCTTTTAGTTGCAATATGAGGGCATCTGAACACTAAAAACCCAGAGACCCTAGCAAATTTAACATTTATATAGATAACTTATCAGTGACCTAATGGCAGTGTCATTCACCTTGACATCAATTCAGTCACCCTGTCCTGGGGCCACCTCCCGGTTAGCACTGCTCCACAGCAGTTTTGTTGCATTTTTATACTCGAATCTTTAAGAGCATCTCATCTTTCCAGGTCTCATGTAACTTGCCCCACAGGCATACTCCATGAAAGTCTCTAGAACACTTGGCTTTAATTTTTTTCCTAATATACTGGGCCCCTCCTCCTACTCAAGGCTTTGTTTGAGGACAAAGGAAGAGTCAGCTGTGCCTAGAGAGTTCAGCTGAGAGGAAATAGGTGACAACAAGGGAACTAGCTCAGCTGTTCTGCCATACTACGAATATTAATCAGCTGGTAATGTAAAACTTACTTCTCCTCCCATAACTGATACCTCTGATCATAGGTGATTCCAGGTTTCTAACCAGAAAACTATAAAGATTCTACCAGCCAAAACATGGTTTAAGGGTTCTCCGGCTTAAGATGATTTTGTCAGGTTTTTTATTATGTACCAGGTATTTTTCCAGGGACGGATGATAGAGCAGTGAACAAAACCAATAAAAATCCATGCCCTGGCCTCGGCCAGGTGGCTCACTTGGTTGCAGCATTGTCCCCATACACCAAAAGGTTGTGGGCTTGATCCCTGGTTGCTCGGGGTGCGTATCAGAGGCAACAGATCTGTGTTTCTCTCTCACATTGATGTATCTCTCTCTTACTCTTTTTCTCTCTCTCTCTCTCCCCCCACAAATCAATAAACATACCCCTTGGTGAGGATTAAAAACAAAATCCCTGTCCTCCTAGAGTTTACATTATGTAGCATATTAGAGGGGAATACATGCTATTGAGAAATATAAAGTGGGTCGGTAGTGGGAAGTGTGCGTGGCAGCATACATTTCAAGTTTAAATATGGTGGTCAGGGAAGTTGCCCTGAGAATGTAACATTTGAGTGAAGACTTCAGATAAAAAAATTCAGTGAGAGATATCTCAGGTGCAAGATTGTTTCAGGCAAAGGGAGAAACAGTAAATGCATATAGGCCCAGAGGTGGAAATGAGACTAGGATTTTGGAGGAACACTAATAAGACATTGTGGCTGGAGTGAGTGGGGAGAGGAGAAGAGCAATAGGAGGGGCAGGGGATACATGTAGGAGTCTGGTAAAACTGTAAAGACAGTGGCTTTTACTCTAAATAAAATGGCAGGTCAGTTCAATGGATTTTTGAGGCAGGAGGAAGGGTAAACTTGTGCATTTAGGTTGCCATCTTGAACCAGATCCAAATGTAATTTTTAAAAGTATTCCTTGGGATAGATTAAATTGTAACTTTACCAGTCAGGCTTCTAATTTCACATCTACTTTTGTTTGTTCTAATTTCAGTTTGTGTGTGTGTGTGTGTGTGTGTGTGTGTGTGTGTGTGTGTTTAATGTATGTATTTGGATCTGAAGATACAAGCATCCAGAATTACTAAAATGACAATGTAAGAAGAAAATAAGTAAATATGATAAAGACAAAAATATAAAATTACATTCTAAAAAGTAAATTAACAACTTAATCTCATCAATATTAAGTTGACAGAAAAGGATACCTATCACTATTATACATCTTTGTTTTGAGATTTCACTAAATGTGAATGGTTGGGAAAATGATGTAACTATTTTAACTAATAGATAGGACGTGACACAATTATTTTGTGTTGATAAGATTTTTGCATATCTAGAAAATGGAAAGCTTCTGGAAATAGTAACAAATATTTAAATAGGAATTTAATTATCTAAACATGGTGTGGCTTTTCTCTATGCTAGCAATAATTAGGTAGAAATTAGATATATGCTAACAAAAACTATAAACACTGCAATAATTTAATAAAAATATAAAATCTTTATAACATAATCTATCTTTATGGAAGGGTGTAAAATATAATTAAAATTTGTTTCCTATTTTTGATCAGAACATATAATATCACTGAATTTTCAACTCTCCAAAAATTAATATTTGGAAACCTAACTTTATAATTAGAAAAAATAATCAAAGTTTTTATGAACCAACAATATTTGACAAAAATAATAAAATTATAGAAATAGGAATAATTGGGGTGGTATGCCTTACCAGTTATTAAAGTGTACAAGAACGACTGTCATACAAACACTCTGCTACTGGCAAAAAACAAGACAAGTCAAACTATGGTACCAAAGACAAAATCTAAAAATTATATCTGAGTATACAAAATGTATATAATTTTAAAATGTAAAATTTAATATATAAAGCATTATTGTTTTTTTCAGTGGAAAGGGATTACTTATTTAGTATATCCTGTAGACACATTTGAGCATCTACTTTAAAGAAAATAATGTTGGATTTATTACTGAATAGATTTAACTAAAAAATAATTCTGGTTTCATTAAATGCATAAAGCTATAAAACAAATAGTATTTCCTGGCTTCAGAGAAACCTTTTTGATCAAAGAAGGAAATTCAGGGCTACACAAAGACTCATATTTCATTATATATCTAAATGGAATGAGAAAATGTGGCATAATCAGAGTAAAAAAGTACAACAAAAATGGGGGGAATGTATTTGTTGATGATTATAAGAAGAAGAAATGTAAGGAAGAAACAGCAGAGTCATTCACACTGGTTATCTAGAGTGATGGGAAGGAGAGAAGTGAGGAAGAAGGAAGAGGTAAGGGAAAAACAAAAAAGATAATGGAAATATGGGAAAATACGCATTAGCCTAAGTTTCCTTACATTAACGTATTCACTAAAAAGATGAATGGGCATTTCCTCTGTCCACTTTTTAATTGCATTGTTTGGCTTTTTGGTGTTCAGTTTTATGAATTTTTCATACATTTTGGATAGTGACCCCTTATCAGATGTATCACTGTTGAATATCTTCTTCCATTTAGTAGGTTGTCTCTTTGTTTTGTTGATGTCTTGATAAGAGAGTAGAAAACAATAAAGCTTTAAAGTGTTCTGAACAAATAATTACACAATTTCTAATCAACATTTACCTTCTTCATTGGCAATTCTAATGTAAGATCAGAGGACTCAATAAATTGGACCTGTTCTCTTCCCAACTTTGACAGAAACCAAGACCTTTGAAGCAGCACAAACAGAAGTCTAAATATGTTCATAGTATTTCTTGTCTCACCATCTCACTAATTATTTGACTTTGCCCATTGCAAGTGATTTATTAGTTGATTGCATGGTTTAACCTCACAGGATATACCTAATTTTTCATTATTCTGTTTTGTGAAGGCCAGAAGCTTACCATTTGATACTAAAACCTATGAATTAGATCTCTCTCACAAAATTATATAGAGTATGTCCTCAGGAATGAACTCTGCCCTCTACTATGGGTTCTTACTTGGCTATGTTGTGGAGCAACACGTATTCATTCTGCTTTTCTACTCTGTAAGAGCCTGAGAAACCTGTTTTTCACTCAGGCTGATGGGAGTTGGAAACTTTTTCTACAACATAATTGCCACACATGATTTTTCTCTGCAGTCACAGCCATTCTCAAGTATGTATAATATCTTAGGTACTAGAGGCACAAAGGTTAATAAAACTTTACTTGTACTTCCAGGAGCCCATATTCCAGTGCAAAAGAGGAAGTTGAAAACACAGCACTAGAAATGAAAAGTCACAGGAGCTTTAAAGGGATCTGTGGAAGCCCTACAGGAGGTCCTCAAAACTGTTGGGGAATGTTTTACATGATAAACTTGGGTTTCATTCCAAGAAGTATAGGTGATACTGTGAGTCAGGTATCGGGGGAATCATAAGAGCTAGGTGTCTGATATAGGACAGGTGGATACTTGGACTTGGTGGGAGGGATGTGGAATTGTATCATTTCTGACACTTCAGTGGCATGCACTGGCACAGATTTACCCTTTAGTTGTGCCTTTCATCTGTTCTAATTGTATACATCTTACTGGTTGTTAAATATTTTAAATCTCACTTCTGGGTATAATGGGAAATGATTGGCAGATTTGGCCATATGTTGAGGGCCATTTATGCCAAATTTGGGATTTGAATATAAAAGAAAAAGGGAGTCAACTAAGATTATTAACAGAAGGATTAAATAATTAAATTAGTTTAAGAGAAAACTAACTCCCAGGAGAATGGGAAAGATGGAGGGAGAAAGATAGTGTGAAATTTTAGTCCATGTCCATCAGTCCAATTTAGCAAATGAGAGAAGAAAAACTTTATTAGAAAGATGAATGTTTATACTCAAACATTCCTTGCTAAATTTAGCATGTTCTTTTATTTTTGAAAAAATTAATCACTCAGTATTGAAAAGGAGGCATTTCAAACGTACTATATGTTCCAATTACTTTGAACATTATGTCCCAGGATGCTAAAATCAAAAAAGCTCCATTGTTCTTGGTCTCCTTCTCCACTGATAAACACCACATTCAAACCTGTACCCTTAACTTCAGCCTACACTGCCAGAGCTGCCTGCAGCCTTGACTCAGCGGGAGCCTTACAGCCTCAAGGAGAAATTAAAAGAAAGTGGGGTTTATGTGCGAACTTTGACTACTGCTGAATAAATATTCAAAGCATAAGGCCTAATATGTTGTGTGAGTAAGCAAAACCATATTTACAGATCAAAAAACTCTAGATCAGGCATCAACAAACTTTTTTTGTAAAGGGTCTGACAGTAAATATTTTAAGATTTATGGGACATATGGTCTCTGTTACAACTTCTACTCTACTCTATCATCATAGGCCAAAAGCAGTCATATACACTGTATAATAAATGAATGTGACTGTTTTACAATAAAACTTTATTTACACAATTAGAGAGGGTGCTGGATTTGTCCCACAAACCTTAATTTGTCAGAGCTGCTTTAGAATGATTTATCACAGCATCCTCTGACTTGGAGAAACATGTACACAAGACATTCATTCCACCAAATCATATTACTCTTCTAGAAAACAATGAAAGAACATGCCTGCCTGGTGTAGCTCAATGTATTGAGCATGGGCTTTTGAACCAAAGGGTTGCTGGTTCGATTCTCAGTCAAGGCACATACCTGGGTTGCAGGCCAGGTGTCCAGTGCGGGGCACATGAGAGGCAATCACACATTGATATTTCTCTCCCTCTCTTTCTCCTTCCCTTCCCCTCTCTCTAAAAATAAATAAATAAAATATTTTTTAAAAAGAAAACAATGAACGAATAAATTAATTTCATCTGGTTTCAGCACAGACTAATATTCTGTATTTGCCTTTATTTCTTCGCAGATGTTTGATCATTCTCTTAAAGAAACTTTAAAGTTCTTTTTCTCCTGAAAACTAAATTTTATCAGAGTGTTTGCATGAAAAAATAGTAATTTGGATTGACTAGTCCATCTCATTATTGAATTTGTCTTGTTTACAGAATGTTGGGTTGCTCCAGGTTCGATTTATCTTACTTAAAAAAAGAAGACATCTCTGTTTCAGAGTCATCTTTAATTACTACTTTCCTTTATTAAAGAGTGTCTATTTTGCCCTGGCTGGTGTAGCTCAGTGGTTTGAGTGTGGGCCCGTGAACCAAAGGAACATGGTTCGATTCCCAGTCAGGGCACATGCCTGGGTTGCAGGCCAGTTCCCAGCAAGGGATGCATGAGAGGCAACCATGCATTGATATTTCTCTCCCTCTCTCCCTCTCTCTTTCCCTTCCCCTCTAAAGATAAATAAATATAATATTTTTTAAAAAGATTGTCTATTTTAATAATATATAAAAATAAATTAATATTTTATACCATGAGGGTCAAATTTATTATTGAAATTAAGGACGATCAAAGATCTAGCTATACCATAGTGGTTAATAGTACAGGGTATCATCCAATAGTACAGGGTATCATCCAATGCCTTCTTTGCCACTTACTGCCTGTGTAATCTTGAGAAAATTAGTTGTCTTTCTGGTCTCTGTTTTCTCAGCAGTAAAGTGAGGTTAATAGTAACAGCTTTCTAATAGAATTGTCATGAAAAGTCAGTGAATTAATTAATAAAACCAACCACTTAGGACAGTGCTTGATACATACAAACAACAGCTATTATCATCACCCAATTGTTTTTAAAGTTCATTTAAACAAATACTAAAATTGCAATCTGTCTTAAGTTACCAGAAGACTTTGAGATACAGAGGTGTCTAAAACACAAACCCTAGTACTAGAAGAGGCCTTCAAAGTCATCAGTGGGTTTCGTCCCTCACATAGGAATCCTCTGTCCAATAGCGTGCAGGCCCCCTGTTTTCCTTCTGGGCATTTTCACTTGTCAGATTGGATCTCTAGCATCATTCAAAGCAACTAGTTTCATTTAAATTTCAGCTGCAGATATGGTTAGCATGGTGACATTGATGAGACAAGTAATGTCTCTGACTTTCATAGTCTTCATTGTAACTCCGTATCTACTTCAGATGTAACTTGTGAGAAATAAATATATCTTACTCTTCACATTTTATGGGTAGAGTATCAGAGATTTCCACTCCCTGGGAGGGAAAAGCATGAAAATAAAAAGACATAGTTTTTCTCCACTATCTCCCTCCCTCCTCTCCTAAGAATGAGTGACTTAT
The DNA here is from genome assembly GCA_004027475.1 of Anoura caudifer. NCBI lineage: Eukaryota > Metazoa > Chordata > Mammalia > Chiroptera > Phyllostomidae > Anoura > Anoura caudifer. The sequence continues at coordinate 23,561 of PVKU01005236.1, forward strand.
CTGTGTGGTGAAACTAGAGTTGAGCATGTGTGACTCAGCCTTGGCTTTTTATGGTGCAGTCTGCCCTCTGAACCGAGGAGTCTTCCTATTGTCATTCTGAAAGCCATCTTCTAAGGCAGGAAAGTCCTGCTATTGCCCAGCCATGCCCGTGACTCTGGGGATGGGGGTAGCATTAGCAGTTCCATTTGGTCACAGGTCAAAGTCTCTAATTAGTGGATGTGCATAAATCTCCATGACTCACTTCTTCTGGTTTTTAATTTGAGAACAAGGCTGTTTAAACAACCTTTAAAGCCCTAACAACAGTAAGAATCTATGACATTACTGATGTGACGGTATTGGTACAAATGTTAAGTTTGTTATTTTAAGAACATTTCTCCTTCATACTATAGCCAGATCTTTTTCTCTCCCACAGTTTATAATAAATGGAGTGACATGAAATAAAGATAACATATGATACCACTTACTAATGACATAGTTTTCCTGGTTCTCCAATCTCTACTGACAACTTCTCAACCCACTGCCCCCTGCAGCCCTGCAGCACACACACCCCTCCCTTCTTGCCTCCAAATTTACAAAGAGGAGAGGAACTTTCAGGAGAGTTTCCTGTTTTCAAACCTTTAAGCATATCTACCTCTGCCCCTGACATAATTTTTATTTCCATTTCAGCTCTGGAGCTGACCCCCTCAGTTTGCTCCCTCCAGGCGTGCTCTGTCACCCAGCCCCACATCTGGGGGATTTTACACTATGCATTGTACCCTCCTCATTTATTACATTCTCCTACCCTACCTGGATCCTAACATTAAGCAACCTGTTATTAAACAAACCTCTGTGGCTGGCCTCTACACACAACATACAAATACCATGAGTCATTAAAAAATGTAGAAAAACCTGAAAGATAAAGTTTGGCATTGTTCAAAATGCCATAAATAAAATAAAAATTAAATGGCAGGAGGAAAAATATTTTCTGCACATGTCAGTGAACTACTTTTCTTTTACTCTTTTTATCATTGTTCAGTTACATTTGTCCCCATTCCCCCCATTACTCTTCCCTTCCTACCCATCCCCCACCTCCCACATTCAATCCTCTCCCTGTTGTCTTTGTCCATTGGTCCATTAACATGTTCATTGACTTGACCTTTCCCCTTCTTAATTTATAAAGTGCTTTTATGTAAGTCAGTGATTTTCAACTGGTGTGTCACAGCACACTTGGGTGCTGCAATAGTTTTTAAAAGATGCAATACCTATCTATCCAGTCAGGGGCACTGACTTTTTTTCCTTTAGGTTATCAAGTAAAAAAATGACAACAGCCAGCACAACAATAGCCGCCTGGTGTGAATGAATCAAAATTATACCTATTTTTCTCAGATCAGCAAAAAATATATTTCTTTGGTGTGCCACAGAGTTTTAGTAATTAGTTTATATGTGCCATGAGATGAAAAGGTTGGAAATCACTGATGTAAATCAATAAGGAAAGTAAACAGAAAAAAATGGACTAAGTGCATGATTAGGTAGCTTGTTAGACAATATAAATATGTATCACTTATTGACATACAAAGAATGTACAATCCCAGTCATAATTGAAGAACTACAAATTAAAAAATAATGATGTCAAATGCACCTAGAAAATTAACAAATGTCAAATAATTTAGTAATACCCTGTGTTGATACAGATGTAGAAATATACATGCTTTTTACTGTATAGCTTTGCTCACTGTTTTTTTTTTATGATGATAAATTACCTTTTGGACAAAATAAAATATTATGTTAAATATCTTTCTTTTGACCTGATTTTTCATCAAGATAAAGTTTTATCATTTTCCATTCCTTATTAGTTTCATGTCACAAAACAGTGGCTTATATGCCTTCGGTTTATTTTCTATCTTCTACTCACTTGTTAGCTACTTAATACCGAATGCTTTTATTTCTCCATTCATCCATCTTTTGCTAAATCATTAACTACTACAATTTCAATAAATCCCAAAGCCTATTTAGCATTATTTTCACTTAATCTCCTAGAATCATTTGATACTGCTGTTCTCTCCCTTTAAACACCCTCCTCTAGGTTGGGTGACAAGGCCCTCTCTGGGTCTTGCTGGGTTTTCCTCTTATATCTTTAGATTTGTCTCCCCTTCTCTTCTGTTCATACTTCATCTTTTCCTGACCATTAAATTTTCTCTTTTTAAATTCTACCCACCCATATATTCTGTTAATAAATCTGAATTAGATGACTTGCTCATTTTTATTTATAGCTTCTATGTCTCTTTTGAGCTCCAGACTCACATATTCTGCTACGTTATTGACTACTTTTATATTTGAAATGCACATTAGGTCAACTTATCCAAAACTGAACTCATGATCTCCTTTCTGCCTCTTACATGATTTTTTCCCCAATTGTCTTCATTTATCTAAAGGTACCGTTGTTTATGTTGTTACACAACATAAAAACCTAAGAGTCATCCTTGACATTTTCCCCTACTCCTCCACAATATCCAACACATCAGTAGCTCCTACATTTATGTTTTTCAATGTATTGAATTGTACATATTTAATGTATTCATTTTGGTGAGTTTGCACAGACCTCTAATATTAAGGTAATAAGCATATTTTAATTAATAAGTGGCTTTTGTTCTGCCACCTTTTTATATCCACACTGCCTTAGTCAACAGGATCATTTTTGTTACGGATACTGATACCCTGTATCTGCCTTAACTCTTCTAATCTATGATCCATATCCCAGAAATATCCTTTGGAAAACCAAACCAATAACATTCTCATTCCCACAAAATAAATTCTTACCCAGTAATGGAATAAATATCAAAGCACTTCAAGGCTGAAAATAGTGTCTCCTAGGCTCCCCTCCAAATTTTTCACCCATGATCCCTTTACTCTGTGCTCAATTCATATGATTCAGAAAATTCTGCATATCATCCTAGGCATATATATTTAAATGACTAGCTGTTTATAGAACAAACATTACACAATTAGTCTGTTCTTCCCAACTCACTGTAGATAAGCAGTAAGACAACTCCAAGCAAAGTGGGGCATGGTTTGGCTGCCTTATTTGCATTATAAATTCATAACAAAAATATGAACAATTTTGAAGGTATTTACTAAGTTTATTTAATTTTGAAAAAAAACCCTTAAACAGCAAAAAACAAAAATAAAGCAAAAGTAAACTGAACTAATCACAAGTGTAGGAACATTTATGTTACTTTAAAACACCTCTCATTGCAATACTGAGAATGTCCACTGAATAAGAAACTGGTGTGGTCTTGCCCAGTCATTTACTCTTTGAGTCTCAATTCTCTCCCCTATAAAAGGGGGATTTTAGTACCAAGCTCAACATCATGTAAAACTGCCATGTCCAGTATTGTTCAAAGCATTTAATTAGTGTCTTTGTCTCTGTCTCTCCTCTCTCTCTCTCCTTTCATTTCCTCTCATCATCTTCTCCCCTTACATCTTCCCCTTGTTCTCTTTCTCCTTCCTGTTCTCTTCTCTCCCTCCTTCTTTCCTAACATGTATGGGGATTCAATGAAAATAACTTTTTTTCACGTAACAATTAAATAACACTGAGTGGCCCAAATGGAATAAAATAATACTTGTTTTCAAATGGCTTTAATTTGAAAGAAATACTCTGGTTCTATACAAGAATAAAGACTACTGTCCAATTCTAGTTAATACCCAGTATTGTAGTTTTACTAGAACAATTACTTGTAATTCTATCCACAAAGATTTGTATTGGAGTAAGCTTTTGTCTTTTTCATTTTTAAAAATATTAATGTAGCATGACCTTGTACTAAGAATTATCAGTTATAATTCCCAAGTATATTTGCAATTAAGTACATTTGCTCTTATGGTCTGGTAGCAATTATCATAAGACTCTCTGTTCTTTAGACAGAGAATTCAAGACAGAGTCTTAATTCAAATATATAAATAATTTTAGTTAATCAAAGAAATGATAAAGTGATCTTTATAAAGTTAAATTGCTAAAAATTGTTCCTTGTTTCCAAGTTCATATTCAGGTTTAAAATTCATAAATAATATATCTCAAATAATGTTTTCTGAGGTCAAGAATTAAAACAGTGTATCCATTCCAGAAAAATAAGGTCCTTTACAAATGTTATTTTTGTTCAGATTATTGATCCTTTCCTGTTGTCAAAGTGCTTAGCAAGATATTTCAGGGACCTGGATAGCACCTTTTTATTGGCAGTAAGACAGCAGATTACCCAGACCTTGAATGAGAAGACCCAATGGCCAAGCCCATATCACTCTAACATTTAACTGATGTGCAGCACAGATGGTGAGACATGTTGATGAATGAGGTTGTCTTAGCAGTGGAGTTACCTTAGTCCTGCCAAACATTTTAGTTGAATGACCTATTAAAATTGCCTATCCCAATGTCCCAGGAGAGATTTATAAGAACTGCATCTATTAAATGTGGGACAATCTAGGAATTTCTGAATACAGATTCTTTTCTTGAAGCTTTGACTTCCAGTTTCTGAGAACCATCCATTCACGTTAAATTGCAGGTGGGGAAAGAAGGAAGCATAAAGAGAGATTGGGAAAATATATACAAACAAATAATCTCAAAATACTAAGAAGAGCTACAGGTTAAATTGAATAATTTTAGGAGGGAACAATAACTCTAAAATACTAACTTAAATTTGAATTATGCAGGATAGTTTTCTTATATCTCACCAGGATTTATGAGGAAGTGGGAATTTGCTTTCCAATTATAACTTCCCTCTGTTTCTATTCTATAGGACTCAGACTAGTGGAGAAAAAGAACTGGATTGAGAGTAATGGTAATAAGGCTCTTGTATAACTTTGACCATGTCATCCAAACTTTTGGAGCATTACTTTTCTCACAAAATCAGAGTGAGCAGATGGTCTAAATTCTCTCTTAAAATTATTGAATTTTGCTTTTCAACTCACTACCTCAGACATCGAATTTTATGATCAGGAATACTTTGAACTTACTGAGAAACAGTAAAACACAGTGCTAAATACTCAGTCTCTAGAATTACACAGACTTATTTTAATTTTGCCTTCATCATGCACATCTATATGGCCTTCTTCATATCATTGTTACTCAACATTTATTGAGTCATAAGGTCCTTGTCTATAAAGTGAAGATGATAATAGTACTCAACATGAAAATTATTCTTAGATTTATTTTTTTCATTGCACTTATTTACCTTCTGCATAAACTTGTCATCTGTAAGGTCCATAAGAGAAGTGATTGTTGTCTGTTTTTTTCACTGATGCATCCCATCTCAACATATAGTATAGGCACTCAACAGTTGTCAAATAAATAATTAAATAACACAATGCATATGAAGTGCTTAGCATATTAATTAGCATACAGCATTTGATAGATGATCCTATAAATGGTTTTATTAATACATAGAGTGCTACTCTACTATGAAGTAGGAATGGAAGAAATAGGAATGCTTCAAAGAGAAGGTGAAGGGGACTGAGGACCACACTGTTGTTTCCAAATATTTGAAAGAGTATTACATGTAATGTTCACCCACACAAAAAAAAGAAGAAGTAGAATGATTCAAGAGGTGGAAACTTCATGGAGTTATTTTTTTAACTCAGTAAAAAAAGCCTTTTCTAAAAACACTGCTCAAAAATGAAATGAAGTGATGCTAAACTCGACGTTGGATTTTTAAAATCCTCTTTTTAATTGATTTTAGAGAGAGAGGAAGGGAGAGGAAGAGAGAAAAACAACGATCTGAGGAACATCCATCAGGTGCGTCTGGTATGAGCCCCAACTGGAGATCAAACCTGCAACCTGGGTACTAGGAGCCCCGACCGGGAATCAGAACCACAAATTTTTGGTGTATGGCACAGTGCTCCCACCAGCTGAGCTACCTGGCCAAGGCAATACTGAATTCTTATTAGCCAGTCAATGAAAGGATTAAGAAATCTAATGAAAAGTTATCAAACTATTATTCTATAAGTTAAATTAATTGAAGAGAATTTCATGTAAACAACATACACAGAATAAATTTAAAAACATACAAAAATATTGAATTTTGCCCTTAGGGTGCTATTAGCAATAAAAATACAGTTAGAAAGTAGCAAATGCAGTATAAACCAATTTTCCTTGTGTACATGTTATCAAAAACATTTACTTGTTGACAAATTATGGTGGAAAAGAAATGTAATTGATTTGTCTTACTAATGTCAGCAAAAAAACAGAAAGGAGTCACAAAATCTTTTATTCCCTATCAGAAAGGCAGGGTTGTTCAAAGACGGCTTTTTCTTTTCTGCTCTTTTACTCCAGTGGCAACACTGCACCTTGGAATTTAAGAATATTGGCAGTGGGCATGTCCCTGTGTTGTATGACACTAACTGGTGCAACACTCTTGTCAGGTAGGGATGATGTTAGGTAAATGTATGACATCGATGAAAAAGCAATCTCTCAACATCACTGTTATGCAGGGCAGTTGCGCTCACATTAAAATAATACATCAATCTACTGCCACCAGATCAGACAGAAAAGAGTAAGGCACATAGCATGGCTATCAGTGGCTATCATAAAATACGGCAAAGCAGGAGCTCCGTCTGATCACAGAAGGCCAGTTAAGCATTTGGAAAATAAAGGTACTGTTTTATTTTAATGAGCAATTAAAAATAAATAATGAGTTAACTTTCTGTTTTGGACAGTAATATTGAGGTAGATGCAGTGGTTCTGACAGATTTCAATAGTCTCTAAATTTACTGCCTACTAGAAAACCTATGTGATCAAATGACAAAATTTTATGGCATAGCATGGTGAACTGCATTCACACATTCAAGCTATGGTGCCATGTCACCCTAAAACAGTCAGTCGGAGGGGGACAGGAGGCTCTGCCCATTGGCCAAGATGCTGGGAAATTCGGCCCAGGCAAGCATAGAAAGCTAAAAAGATGAATGGATAGGGTTCCCCGTGTTCCAAAAACTGGGAAGATAATTGGATTAGGAAAACGCCCTGCTCTCCGTACCCTTGTAAGTACTGGGGGCTTTAGCAGGAGGATTAAGATATCTTTCAGATGGGAGTTCACCATATCCCCAGGTTGTGCTGCATCTGAATACAACTCTTTCCTTTTCGTACTAACATCTGTTAGGCTTTTAGAAGCAGCAGGCTGCTAAACCTCGGTTTTTGTTCGGTATCTTACTGATTGCAATGGTTAATTTTATGTGACAGCTTGCCTGAGCCATGGGGTGCGCAGACATTTATTTGGTCAAATATTATCCTGGGTGTGTCTATGAGGGTGTTTCTAGATGAGATTAACATTTGTATCAGTAGATCGAGTAATTCAGATTGTTCTTCCTAATGTGAATGGGCCTCATCCAGTGAATTGAAGACAAGAATAAAACAGAAAAGTGGAGTCAGTGGGAACTGGCCTGTCTTCCCACATGAATTGAAACATTGGCCTCTTCTGGTCTTCAGACTTACACAGAAACATTGTCTCAGCTTGGTCTCCCAGCTGCCAGCTTTTGGACCAGGGCTACAATATTGAATCTCCTGGGTCTCTTGCTATGTACACTCACACTATCCTTTCTGTTTCTCTGGAGAACCTGAATATACTGATTCAACAGTATCAGCAGGGAATGAACTGAGTTGCGCTAGTCAAGTGGATTATCCAGATAATTAAAATCAATCCCTGTAGAAAGTAATCTTTTATAAACTTGGCTGGTAACAATGTGGGTGATCAAGAAATATAATAACACTTTTGTTGCATATAATAATGAGCCAGCCCTGGCTGGTGTGTCTCAGTGGATTGAGTGCTGGCCTGCAAACCAAGAGGTCGTGGGTTCCATTCCCATTCTGGGTACATGCCTGGGTTGCTAGGCCAGGTTCCCAGTTGGGGGCATGTGAGAGGCAACCAAGAGTTGTATTTCTCCCTCACTGATATTTCTCCCCCTCTCTTTCTCCCTCCTTTCCCCTCTTTCTAAAAGTAAATAAATAAAATCTTTCTTAAAAAAGTAAAATAAGAGTTAATTTTTGAACATTTTAAAAAATTAGTTGTAAAACCAATTTCTTGCTTTCAAACTCAAAATTCTATAATTCTATATTATGAAATATGGTTTTGTAGCCATTCTCAAAATCAATTTCAAAAGCAACAGCAAGTAGTTTGAAATGTGTTTACTGCCCAAGGGAATTATGCAAACTTTTAAGAATCTATCCTTCATTGTAGTCATTTTTTGGAGGACGTAAGGACACATCATCTTTAAATATTTATTCATGTTATCAGCATTAATCAGCACATGGAATATCTACTTATTTTTCATGATTATTTCCAGGCTTGGGTATTTTATATTTAAGCTCTATTTCCACTCACAGATTAAGCTTCCAAAGCATCTGTTCTTGTGCACCTAAAGATACCCTTTGATGCTGCCAGTTTCCTGGTATTACCTCCATGTGAATTTTCTTACAGTCACTCACCTCCCCAGAAGCAGGAATTCTCCAGCTAGACCCAGGCGCCTCATGGCCATCAGTAGTCCTCGCACAGTCATGCCCTCACAGAAGCAGGCTACCACTCGGGCCTTGGGCAAGTGACTCCTGAGCTTCTTGAGCAGTTTATCGAAGCTCTGCTCCCCCGCGTTGCTGTAGATTTTGTAAGAGTGAGCAATGCAGATTCCTTCCTTGGCTGACATATCTTTGAAAGCTTCCATCCCACTCTCTCCATAGTTGCCTGTGTGAAGACATAAGCAGAGGGGTGGTGAAATGGGAGTGTTGGATTAATTGGGTAAAATTCGAAGGCAGAAGGGCTAGGAGCATGAGGTTACTTGTTAATCTTGGATTTGGAACCCGAAGACCTGAAGGAGTTTTTGCTCTTTTATTGATTTTCTCATTTGGGATAATTTACAATAAAACTAATATATATATACACACACAAAAAATGTAGTTATATATATGTAGTATATATAAATGCATATATAAAAATGTAGTATATATGTATATATGTGTGTATATACATTATATATATATGCATTGAACTTTTTACAAATTTTCACTGAAAGAATAATATTAAAGATATAAACAATTCAGCTTCGGATTTGACTCAAAAAAGCTTATAGTCTAGTGTGAGATGATAAGAAACATTTATCTGCAATTTTTTCCTTCTCTCACTTCCCTTTGCTTCTCACTGTGTGATCATCTCACCCTTGGTCTTGTCAGAGATAAATGTATAAGTTGGGATAAACATTTAAAGGCTCATTCTATACAATCATAGAGAACTTAGGTATATTGGGCAATGATTGCAAATTTCTTTGAAAAATTGGTAGTTAAGGATTGATGGAGGTCCCTTAAAATTAGTGGAAAATGGGAATCAATATTGACAATTGACTGTATGCTCGGAAGTGTAAAATCTTTGTATATGGAACACACTCACCTCTCACAACAGTATTTGGAGGTGTGCATTCTGACCTCCATGGCACAGATAAGAAAACAGGGGAGGCAACTGGGTTTGCACCTTTCTAGAGGCACATACACAGTGTGTGGAAGGCTGAACTCCATTCACAGATCTAAGGGCAACGATTCTGCTCACTGCATTCCTCTTTGACTGACTTTTAGGGGACTCAGAAGTCCAATTATATATCTGCATTTCTCTTTCCTATTTAAAGTTGATTAAGCTTCAATTTTAGATGATTTTGGAGCTCATTTTCTGAGTTTTCAAAAATTAGATGGGTGAGGGGCATTGATTTGAAGAGCACAGGTGACTATTATGAGACCCAAGCTGTGAGACATATAAAGATGGAATTGGACTAATAATAACTAGACCTAAGAAATGAAATTTCATCAGGAGTAGATCTCAAATGAATAAGAGAGTACAAGGCATTCATTTGCACAGATTCTACTCTATGACTATATTAAAGGTAACATAAATAACTGTTTATTTTGAATTTTGGAAAGTCAGTTCATATACATTAGCTCACTGCTTCTCACAACACATCTGTGATAAAAGTAATACTATTTTTTTCTCAGCAGATACTCCTGAAGTTGCATTTAGGAAGCAGGTGGCAGAGTCTTGGTTGGAACATACACCTTCTCACTCCTGACCCTGTGTGTATGCTCCACGATAGCACAGGTAACTTCTGCCAACGAGATCCTCAGACACCGAGGGTGGGCTTTTGTGCAGTTTTATGGGGCAAAGCAGAACACACCATCTTGAGACCCAGCCAAAACCACTGATGGGCCAGATGCATCTTTACTTCGCCAGGATTAAACAGCAAGGAGGCTCGATGATGATGGCAGGTAGGCAATATAGTTATTTTGCAATTAACGAAGTTTAAAGGGCTCTCTATGAAAAATGTGCCAAGCAGCCTAAATTACTAGTTTTACACTAATAGGAATAATCTATTATTCTCTGATGTATTTTTAGCCAACTCTATTTTTCAACTGTGTCTTGAACTTAACGTTTTGATTAATTTGGGCATTTGCATAAATAATTTCAAATTAGATATAATGATCGTGATGGCAGTAGTGAAAATTCTCAGTACACTCAGTTAAACAAGAAACAATACCTGACACCTTTGTAATCTTAGCTCCTCTCCTAACAGCTTTGTTTTAACATTTTCTTTTGTTTATACAGTAAGTTATATGGAAGCAGCTTGCAAAGGGAGGCAACTTCAGTTATTAGAAAGAGTTCTAATTCAGCTTGAATAGTCACTCTAAATCTCATCTTTCTCATCTGAAAATCAGAGGTAATACTGCCTAATGTATGGGCATTGTGTATATTATATTTAATATATGTACAATTCTGACAGAGAGCGTGAACCCAATTAATTGCACCCATTGGAATTATAAAAAATATTCTAGGCATAGTTAAGCTGCTCTCCTTCAGAGCAACTAAAATAAGTAATGTGTCAAATGGCATTAATACTGATCATTAGACTAAAGAATAAGCTTACTGGGGAAACATGATTTTATCAGAGCAAAACCCAAGTAGTATACTTTAAAATTTAAATAGGAAAGAGTCTTAATAGATAGGAGACATAAAAATTCAGTAGAATAATAATTTCATAAAAGAAACCCATTTTAGATGTGAAACTAAGAATAGAAATATATATATATATATATATTCCAAGTTTTCCAATAAAATTGGGAAGACTGAAGTGTTGAGATTTTCAGTAGTTGATAAAAATACTGTGTATTAGAATTATACATTTTTTAAAAAAAGGAGAAACTAAAAAATGTTCATAGACTTCTTGAAGAAAATTAAATAGATTATAAGCAATGTATGGAGTAAGGAAAAATCTGAGAAAGCAAAGAGCTTTTTCAACAGCAGAACAAAAATTCTTGAGAAAGGAATATATGGCATGAAATATCAAACTAGTCTATGGATTCATTTTAAGAAACTGGTAAAAGGAGGAACCCATCAGACGTTCTCCTTTAAGTAGCACAGGGCCTGTGACTTAGAAGTATAAAAGAAATGTAATCACAGCCTGACTTGACTCAGCACACACTAGATTCGTGATGATGCAAATTTAAAATATTGATTTTTACCTTTATAAGTGCACAGATAAAGTGAAAAAGTCATTATGGAATAGAATATATACATCATCAATACTTAGAAAAGTGTACCAGAACAACAATTAAAATAAAAAAAATAAAAAATAAAGAAAATTAAAGAGTGGGACAATAGGTTGAGTAGTGGAAGCAGGGAGAGCCGGGGAAAGGGAAGGGTATTCAAATCTGCCCAGAATTTGGAAGTAGAATATACAGGAAACAAAAGTAAGATGATTAAGGGAATTACTCAAAGCTAGGAAAATAAGACTAGTCAAATACTATCAAAAGAAGAAGTGAGAAGACGTGAATCAAAAGATTACCATTGTTCATAAACTAAAAAGTAGGCATTAAAAATTAAGCATATACTCATGCTACTTAGAAATATAAAGGTAAAAACAAACAAAAAAAAACCTCCTAAAATTATCTTTTTACTTGAAGCCCTTCTGCACTATTAGATTTTGTAAAATATGAAAGTACAGCTTGATGGAAAAATTTAAATAGCATACTTGGAAGTTGCTGAAATTGAACAGTAGATATGGGCAATTTTAAATGAAATGCCAAGTGAACATCACTAAATAAAGAAATCAGCCATGCTCATATTGAAGACAAGATTTTTCCTATAGTATTCTTGAATCAAATATAAAATAGTAAACATTAATTTATAACTTAGAAATCCTCATATGTTTCTGGTGAAATATATCAATATGAAGTTATTCTTATACTATCCCTATAATGAAAATAACTGGCTAAATTTGTAAATAGCATTATTATAGTATAAATTTAATCAAAATCAAATATTTCAAATGCTTGCTTAAATATCATTTTTTGTTTAATTTTTTATCATATCAGTTGGTTTTGGCTACACTGTTTTTCAAAGATGCTTAACTCTTTTTCCATTTCAGTCACAGAATGGGAGCCCAATGCATGAAAATGTAAAATAGGTCCAGGGTTATTTTTTTCTTGTATTATGAAACACAGTAATCCTGAAACCCATGACAACATGCTTAATTCACATTTATTCTAAGAGTAGATGCTCTAACTTAAGACTATATGAGTCATTTCTGGTATACCAGAAAACTTTAGAAATAAGATGGTTTCCACAAGATGTCACTGATCTAAATGAAAAAAGCAAAATCCAGTTAATTTTTCTTCCTCTTGTCAAATGACCTTCTACTAACTGATTTTCCAATATCAAGCTCAAAGGATTTCTCTGCAAAGTCTTCCCTAACACTCCTGTGCATTCCCTCCTTTGTGCCTCATTTGATCTTACAATAGAACATTGTCACCTTTAAGTGGAACCCAATCAACAAAACAAGCAAGCAAAATGTAACCAGAGACATTGAAATTAAGAACTATCTAACTGTAACCAGAGGGGAGATGGGAAGGGAGAATGGGAAGAAAAGGGGAGAAGGGTTTTCAGGAACAACCACGATGAACACAAGGACAAAACCAATGGGGGTGGAATCAGGGGAGGGAGGTGGGGATGGCTGGGGTTGGAGGAAGTGGTGGGATGAAAATGCAGACAACTCTACCTGAAAAATAATAAAATTAAAAAGAAAAGAACATTGTCCTCTCTGTGATCCTACTAAACCTTCAGAACATGTGTGTTCTTTACTTTTATATTCTTAATTCCTCACAGGGACCTGGAATATAGCTAACACAGTTGAATAAAGAATAAATGTTGAGCATTTTTTTCATGTGTCTTTGGACCCTCTGTAAGGTCTTTGGACCTTCTTGGAAAAGTGTCTGTTCAGGTCCTTTGCCCGTTTTTAATTGGATTGTTTGTCTTCCTGGTTTGGTGTCATGTGAGTTCCTTTTATATTTTGGAGATAAAACCCTTGTTTGAAGTATCACTGGCCAATATGTTTTACAATACAGTTGGTTGCCTTTCCATTTTGCTGATGTTTTCTTTAGCCATGCAGAAGTTTTTTAGTTTGAGGTAGTCCCATTTGTTAATTCTTTTCTTTATATCCCTTGCCATAGGTAATATATCAGTGAAAATATTGCTGTGTGAGACATCTGAAATTTTCCTGCCTGTGTTCTCCTATAGGACTTTTATGGTATCACTTCTTATATTTAAGCCTTTTACCCATCTTGAGTTTATTTTGGTGTATGGTATAAGTTGGTGGTCTAGTTTCATTTTTGGCATATAGTTCTCCATATCTCTCACAACACCATTTACTGAAGAGGCTATTTTACTCCATTTCATGTTCCTGCCCCCTTTGTCAAATATTAATTGACCATAGAGACATGGGTTTATTTCTGGGCTCTGTTCTGTTCCATTGGTCTGTGTGTCTGTTCTTATGCTGATACCAGACTGTTTTGATTACAATGGCTTTGTAATATAGTTTGATATCTGGTATTGTGATCCCTCCTACTTTGGTCTTCTTTATCAAAATTGCTGAGGCTATCTGGGGACATTTATGGTCCCATATAAATTTTTGAAATATTTGTTCTATATTGGTGAATTATTTCATTGGTATTTTGATAGGGATTGCACTGAATCTATAAATTGCTTTGGGTAGTATGGACATTTTAATGATGTTAATTCTTCCAGTCCATGAACACAGCATATACTTCCATTTTTTGTGTCTTCCTTAATTTATTTCTTCAGTGTTCTGTGGTTTTCTGAGATACCACTTCACACTGGTCATAATGGCCATTATTAACAAATCAACTAACAACAAGTGCTGGAGAGGTTGTGGAAAAAAGGGTACAATGTTGGTGGGAATGCAGACAGGTGCAGCCACTGTATTCCAAAAACAGTATGGAATGTCCTAAAAAAAACTAGAAATGGAACTGCCTTTTGACCCAGCAATTCCACTGCTGGGACTATATACCCTAAGAATACTGAATGCCAATTCAAAAGAACCTATGTACCTCAGTGTTCATAGCAGTGCTATTTCCAATAGCCAAGTCCTGGAAACAGCCCAAGTGCCCATCAGTAAATGAATGGAATAAAAAACTGGTTCATTTACACAGTAGAAAGAAAGAGAGAACTCCTACCCTTCATGACAGCATGGATGGAGCTGGGGAGCATTATGCTAAATGAAACAAGCCAGACAGGGAAAGACAAATACCATATGATCTCACATATAAGTTGAACCTACTCAACAAAACAAACAAATAAGCAAAATAGAATCAAAGACATGGAAATAAAGAACAAACTGACAGTAACTAGAGGGTAGGGGGGAAGGGAATAGCAGAGGAAAGAAGGTGAAGGTTCAAGTCAAGGAACATGAATAGAGCACTCGTGGGCATGGACAATGCAGTGGGGATTGACTGTGGGAGTGGAGGTGGAGACGGGAGAGAAATGGGGAAAAAATTGGGACAACTGTAGCTGAACAACAATAAAAAAAGAAACTTAATTGTAAACTTTAAAAAAAAAAAACAACAACAAATGAATGAACAGTACAAAGTAATCAATACCTACTGGGAATTTTCCAGACAAAATAATTGTCAAATTGATTATCTGGCCTACAATCAGAATTTCAGCATTTGTGTCTAGAATGTATCAGTCAAATGATTACATAGTATTTCACTTAAAACTTAAAGAATCTTGTACAATAGTTAACCCATCTGAATTTTCTCCTGAGGACTTCAGTGTTCCCCTGGATAGAAAGATTCTAATATCTCAACCTCAAATATTATTTAAAGGTAGTTGCTTTCACTAGTACTAATTGACCTATATTGTGTCAGCTGGGATCTGGAAGTATCTGCCTCTACTTGAGACTAAAGTACACATTGAAACTGACACTTGCTAAAGAATAACTTTAAATCTCTCTTGTGACATGAGAGAGATGATTTATTTGATCTTTAATGTTTAAAGACACTAAAAGTTCTTTAGTGTGTACTGTATAACCACAGACAACTGTTATGTCTGGTGGTACCAATTCACTATCAGGAACTGCTGTGCTTCTGTGCCTCAAACATACTTTCAGATAACAGTTAAGAAAGAATGGTAATATAAATAGAATATGTCTAGTAAGTGAGATATTTTTCTGGCAAAATATTCATTGGAGATATGTTTCAAATTTATAAATCTTATGTGTATTTGGGGAAATGATGATAAGAATAAAAATCAACATAATCCTTAAAAATACAAGTAATTTTCTTTTCTCTGACATGAGTTTCCAGTTTTCCATTGTACATCCCCTTCTCCCACCATAATCAGACCCTCGTTATTCCTTGCATAGGAGCTTACATGGTAACATAACCTCTTATCATTTCCCAGCTTTGATTTTTTCATACCTTACCTACCATTACTGGGGGGTTCTTATTTTTTGTTTAACTAGGCAATGAACTTTATTAACCATTATTTTAAACTTTAGTCCCTTCTTCAGCTTACTTAGCTGCAAAGAATGATTTGTGTATAAGCCAAAACTAAAAAGAGCTACAGGATGGGGCTAGGGCTTAAAAATATTTGAGATCTAGATTTTATTAAATCCATAAACTAAATTTTAAAAAGCAGTCATGATATAAAATAGTAGCTTCCAGTAACTTCTTCAAGTTTATCTTCAGAAGTTGACTCAATTCAATTTGCTTCATTCTTGGAAGCCTCATCAAAATTCTTCACATGATCTGAAACTTCACCATCATCATCCTCTCCTGTGGCAAGGGGTGCTTTTCCATCCACAGATTGTTTGGGCAGAGCTTCAGCTAGTCTCTTTAATCTAGTCGGAGTGTGTGCACCAGGCTAAATAAAAATGCCAGGTAGTGTTATCTCTCAGCTGCTTTGGCTCAGCATGGCCTGTAACGGTGTTCATGCCAGAGACGCCTGAACTTTAGTGTTGTTAAAGTGGATCACCATCCTTTGGTTTGTGAACATGTTTGCCTCTTCAATACCAGAGATATTTCTTACCCCTAACTTCTGTAATGGCAACTGAAGTTTTTTTTATCATGTGCTGTAGCTGTTCTGTGAACCACCTTCTTTCTATGAGCATTTCCTTTCCCACCACTGTGCACCTGTGCCTGCAGTTTGGTGAGTTTCCCTTGGTTCATGGCAGTTTCTTTCACCTTGTTGGAGAGAAAACAGGGTGACACAGGGGACTAGGGTTGGTGCTCAGGGGGTCTTGGACCTGGGGGTGGCTCTTATTTCTTACTAGGCTCTTCCATATTTACCTTAGATACCCCACATATTCTCACCATTACTTTTATTCATGATGTTCTTTCTTCCTGGAGTACCCTTCCCCCATTTCTCCATGTTGACCCATTCTTTCTGGTCCAACTCAAATGTCCAGACTGTAAACTCACTTAGAATGCAGACCATATCTCCATAGTGCCGCCCAGAAAATGCTTTCGGAACTAAACTCACCTGCTCCACCATGCTTTTCAAGGATCTCCCTACAGGGATAGTGTAACCTAGTTACTCATTTCATAGATATTAACTCAGTTCATAGATATTAACTCATCAAGTATAGGTATAATACTAGGCAAATGGTAAACTCATTTTATTTACACATTTTAGCCTATTGATCTATTTTATAATATTGAAGAGCATAATTTCTGTTACTTACAATTGCTAGTAATGTTTATAATTGTGGTTCATTTACCTTTGTGACAAGGTTAATCATACAGATGATTTATTTGATATTGAGACCTTGGTTAAAAATACTATCTACAATATTAACATATCTTATTTAGGAAAACATAACCCACTTTACATAATTTGTTTCATCATGGGATTTCTAAGATTTCCCTAACTCAGATGACAAGTTATGGTATTAACTATTAAGCTGTATTAGAGTTAATTTAAAGTATATATTCTGTATTTTTATATTATATATGTATTTATGCTCCATCCTATATATTTATTATATTTTAAATAGATTTATATATTCTACTTTCCAAACTCTAAACCCCTTGAGGGTAGTAAATACATTTCTTTAACTATATTCATCATTACATAGTAGGTAATCAGTGATTTCTTGAACAGAAAGATAAGAAAGAATAAAATTTTAGGTAAATTTATTTGTTCAAATATAATTATCAATTAGATTAAAAACTTCCCTTCAAAAAGTATTCACTTTAGGAATTATTAATTCACTTTTTAAAAAAGTATTAAGCTTAGCCTTCCATATTAGAACTTTTATCTTTTTAGTTGGACCAAATTATCTTTTGTCTAAAAGGAAATAAAAATTCTCAACATAAACAGTAATTTAAAAATACATTCCGAATGGCTTTTACTACTAATATCCTTTTGCTATTATAAACAATGTATTTTATTAATAACTACTAGTGAAGGAAAATGCTGTCATTTCTCAGGGGAGTTACTGCCTGGCGTGATACCATCCCCCCAAAATATGCGTGGGAAGGATCAATAAACCAGTGCCCACTCACCACTTCCTGCCTTTTCAGGGACCATAACTGTGCATGAGCGGATCTTAGCCAAACCTGCCCATATTGAGTGGGCTGTGTTTTAGTTAAACCAGTGTGGTTAACTAAAACAGCCAGAAGTGAGAGAAGCCAGAGCACCAACACCTGTTTTCATTTTTATTAATATCTCTTTTATAAGGATGTTCTGTTCCTCTCTTTTTAAAATATATGCATTTTCTCCGTTATAACCATGTACAATGATTATAGCAATTTTGAACTCTGTAGCACTCATTTGTTTATGTTTATCTCTTGCTACTAGACAATAACATTCTTTAAGGAAGAGATTTTTATCCTCACAACAGAAACAATGTATGTAAAATTTTTGTTGAATGGAAAGAAAAAAAGGAAGTTAAGTGACCCAAGTAATATTCTTAAATAAGAACATTGAACTTGACAACTAGGTGTTTTAGATACTGGAGATATAATTAATAAAAAAAATAAAGCTAAAAGATTGTTGTTAAATGTTATCATCATCAATCATGTACCCTCATACAGGTTCCATGAGTAATTATAAGTGCCCTTGCTAAGAAAACTTTGCTAACAAATAGATTTCCAAGGTTTGTCCAATTATTTCAAATCCACCCTGGAGTCTTCCTATGGCATGAACCATATCGCACAGCATTCAGTGTAATAGCAGGCCGTTATTGGATCTCACCCAGGTTGTCTCAATACTGGAACTACTAGAAGCATCTCCTTTAGCAAATGTACTTTAGGCATTACTTTAGGCATGGATTATGCAAGCAAAATTTGAGCAATACTTCAACAGTGAATTCAGCAGGAAAAAATGCTAGTATAACATAATTTAGTAACTCACATTTTGAACTATATGTATAAAATATTATTTATGGGAATACTAATGATGGCCACAGGATATTGTCAGAAAAAGTACATGTCAAATGGTTTAATGAATGGCATACTAAGTTGGTAAATTTTTCTTCTGGCTACCAGGAATGAAACTAGAAAAAGAAGTTTGACCTTAACAGAAAAGGTACAAGTTGAACACACTAAGGCATACATGACCGAGGACATAAAATGGAATCAATGAAAGAAATGTACATGACAGTTATAACTGCCACACAGGTGAGGTATTTATACAAGTCTGAATTCCATCTTTGGTCCTGTTCTGTAGGTTTCTGAGCGTTAGAATGAAGTAGTAGCATTTACTCCCTATAGTAACTTTAATTCTTGTAATGGGTTGAACCAACCAAGAGAGAGAAAATTAAAATAGGACCTAATGTAGAAAAAAAATAAAGTTTTAGAATTTATTTTCAAATTTCTGTGAAATGGCCAATTCGAAATATCATGATAGAAACTGAATAAGAACAATCTGTCTCAGAGAGTAGAAGTCTGAGTTGGAACTGTTTGTGAGTCATCGAGATAGGAGCAGTAACAGTAATAAACAAAGTGCAGGATGTGAAGGTAAGAGAGTTCTGATTATAGCCTAAACAGTTCAAATATTTATGCATCATTTGAGACATTAAAGCTCACAAAAACAATGAAAAAGGAGATAAATCAAAGACCTAGCTCACTACTCAGTTGGTTAGAGAATCATCCCTGTACACCAGCGTTGCGGATTTGATCCCCGGCCAGGGCACATACGAGAATCACCCAATGAATGCATAGGTAAGAGGAATAACAAGTTGATGTTTCTCTCTCTCTCTAAAATCAATAAAAATAAAAATGTAAAAAAGAAGAGAAATCAAGAGAATATATTCTTATGGAAACTGAGATAACAAAGGGCTTCTATTTTCTTTGTACAATTAATTGTGTGAATACTAAAGTAAGGTGAATAGTAAAAGAAATTAACTGATTTGGGCATCATAGTAGAAGCCATAAAACAGCAGGCTGTATGACCATCATCATCACCATCACTATTAAAATTGTTTAGATTCTGTGAAATTAATTGGTTAAAGGTTAATAATGTGTACCGATTACTACACTAGTCATTTCAAATAATAATAAAATAATAATAATTGTTATTATTGCATAATAATAATTGTATAATTATATAATGATAATAATTATTATTATTATTTAAGCCAACTCTTCCTATGAGGTAGCTATTTTTCCTCACATTTATAATAAAGTGTTTATTCTGAGACAATTTGCCAAATAATGAATAGCTGGTTTGTGGAAAAACTGGAATTTCAACCTTTATCTGTCAAATTTCAAAGTCTGTGCTTTTCCTACAGTATATTATTTCCCCTCAAGAACTGAGAATTGCTCAATAGCTCTGTGGTTCTTTCAAAGGCCCTTACCCACTGTGAAATGTTTCATTTGAAACCAGTTTCAGATACTACTGAACTGAATTCATCTCAGCAAACATATATTATTTAACAAATAACTTTTTGCCTAATTACTAGAAATATTATAGACATATATTATTTAGTACTAAATGATCCAATCCACATCACTGCCAAGAATTGGTGTTTAAATATAAAAGCCTTCCTACAAAACATGCAATGTCTAATTATAGCTTTTCTACAGATGAAGGCCTGTAAAATTAGCAGGTGGTTTTGGAACTGGACATGCCATGTCACATTATTGGTTACTTAACTAAATCTTTGCTGGGGAGAAAGGACCTCAGAAGGACAAACGAAAGGGAAAAATAATTTTGGTGTTAAAATTTTTGCAATGTTTTAATTATTATCTGCAAACATAACAAACTGAGATTTGCAAAGTTTTAAACAATTCACTTTATATTGATCTCAAAAATAATGCAGTTGTGACTTGTTTCATTTTCTGGCTATTCTTCCTAGAGGAAAATAAAAAAAGTTGAGACAGAAGCTTTGACCCAGATTCCTGCTCTAACCCTTCAGAATTCAACTTCCTTCTACTTTCTTTATAAGCTGTCAACCTCACAGCTGAAGCCTGCCGTGCATGTCTCATTAACAGTGATTCCATTTCCATAGAAAGAATAAACCTCTATATGGAACTGTGTGCCAGTGGGCCCGGGGGGTTGGTGAGTTATTCATGTGCCTCTGTTTTAGCTTGCTAGTCACCTCTGATCCTCTATTCTAACTGGGTCTAATGACAACCCAGAAATTCTCCCATCACCAGCTGAAGGCACAAAATTCTCTGCAGCACAGCCAAATCTGTTCAAGCTTGACAGCCTTTTCTGAAAAGAATTAACTTCTTTGACAGTAGCTCCTTGGCCCGCCACCACCTTGTCCGGCTCAGATGGGCACTGTCTAGGCTCTGCGGTTGCTAGATTCCGTCTGGGGGGACTCAGTGCCTCCCACAGTGGTGAAAGGAAGGACTCAGTTTGGAAATATCTGTCTGGACCATCATTTACTTTAGGACTGCAAAATTGGTAGAAGGAACGGAAGTGCAGCGCAGGGGCTATGCTGTGGTTGTTTCCAACCTCTGAGCTTCATTGAGGAGTGAGTCAAACATGCTGTGTTGCACAATTACGGCCCTGGTGACTGTTGTCTGCAGTTTAGGCCTGTACAGTCCAGTGTGGGAGTCACTGGTCACATGTGGTTACTGAGCATGTATGTGGCTACTTGACATGCGGCTGACTCAAACTGAGATATTTTGTTGGCATAAAAGAAAGACTGAGTACAAAAAAAGTAAAATATCCCATTAATACTTTATAACATTGATTGCATGTTGAAATGATAAAATTTTGGATGCATTGTGTTAAATAAAAATGTACTTTCAAAATAAATTTCACCTGGGCTTTTACCTTTTTTTAAAAATTACACATCTAGTTAGTAGCGTATCTTTATTAGAGAGTATGAATTACTACTGTGCTCTCACTGCTCACCGCCTCCAATGTCACAGGTTTTTTTCAGGTTTTACTGTAATTATTTGTTTTTATGACTCCTTAGGAGACTATGAGCTAATCAGCAAAAGGCATTACATTTTAATTCCCTTTTTCCCCCTCTGGGGTTCCTAAATATTTGTTGAATACATGCATTTGAAAAAATAAGTACTAACTTTCCCCCCAAGATTGTTGAGATACAAATGACATATAGCATTGTGTAAATTTACTGTGTGAATGTGATGACTTGATATAAATATATGTTGTGAAATGGTTACCATAATACGGTTAGTTAACATATTCATAACCTCACATAGTTACCTTTTTTTTGATAAGGATACTTAAGAAATACTCTCTTTAGTAACTGTCAAATGCAATACAGTATTGTTAACCACAGCCTTTATGTCGCATGTTAGATGCTCAGAATTATTCATCCTAAACGTTTGCACCCTTGGACCAACACCTCCCTATTTCCTCCACCATGCACCTCCCCACCATGCAGCTCCTGGCAACCACCACTTTCCTCTTTGTTTCTACGAGTTTGGCTTTTTTGGATTCCACATATAAGAGAGATCATGCAGCGTTTATGTTTCTCTGCTTGACTTATTTTACTTAGCATAATGCCCTCAATGTTCATCAACTTTTCTTTAATGAATTGTTATTAAGCATCTTCTGTGAACAGCTGTACAAAGCAGCTGTGGTGTTGAAGCTACTCTGTGTTCACTGTGATCCGAAAAAGCACTGGGCTAACCCAAGACAGGGTCTATGGGGACGGGCAGCAGAGCTTAGTACCCTGTACCTCAGATGGAAGGATAATGTTTGAAATCTTGGTAACTCATCGCCTGCATGGTTTTGAGAAACCATGTAGCTTTCCTTGTGAACGCGTCTCCTTATCTATAAAATGATCACTCTAAGGATCCTTAGAGAGTGGGATTTTAGATCTGCCTCCTACATTGGTTTGTTATATTATAATCGTTATAAAAAGAATTTTAGCCATTTTCTCTATTTCTCTTATACATGCTTGCTCTGAATTAGATCTTCTATTTCTCAATAAATATGCTGAGCTTTATGGATCATTTATAAGTTAGGTTTGCTCTGTACATATGTAAGTATGTATCAAGAGTCAGAAATTGTACTCAATGCAGAATTATTGAAAAGATATCTGATAACATGTCTCTGGTGACATATGGAAAATAGTCTTCACTGAAGTGGGAAAACTTTAAATTTATGTAACTAATCTTTATTCGATCATCTGTTCTACCAGTATTCCCCAGACAGTATATCAAATATCATTTGGCCTTTTGAGATATCCACCCTTTTGAAAGTTCTTTTTCCTTAATGCATTCATTTCTATTCGCAAAAGGATGCCAGCAACTGCTGTAACTTTCCACCAGACAAGAGAAATGTATTTTCTCCATATATGTCAAACCAAGGGAGAACAAAAATCACTAATATATTTCTGAGGAAATAAATTGTTTGCTGATAATAATTGGGAACCTGTAGAGAAGAAATGTATATTTCCTTGTAAATCAGATATACCAAGTTATTTCTTTCTTTTTTAAATTTTAAATACTAAAAAATCCACATGAGTGTCTGTTGTAAAGCAAGGGCAAAACCTTCTGGACTGAAACCACAAAAGTTGTGATTTTACTTTTCCTCTAGAAAGAAATCCAATTTCAAGCATTACTATGTTTATTTCAGGTTTTATATACTTACAGAAGCCACTAAAACTCTTGCTTAATCTGGGGAAAAGATGGGTGTTGGTGCAGGAAGTCTGACCCAGTTTACTAATTTTTTTAATATTGGGTAGTTTGCATAGATTCTAGATTTAATACTCTTAAGAGGACAGATTCCATCCCATTCAATATCCAAGCATTTATAGAAAGGAATAAAAATTAAAAAACTATATACTATGTAAGGTTGAAGGAGGGTTAGCTACATAAATAAATAACTGTTACTTAATGCATTGATAAGCACATGGGAGGCTGATGAAGATCTCATATATATATATTTTTTTTTCAGTCCAGAAAAAGTC
Source organism: Anoura caudifer (assembly GCA_004027475.1). Classification (NCBI taxonomy): domain Eukaryota; kingdom Metazoa; phylum Chordata; class Mammalia; order Chiroptera; family Phyllostomidae; genus Anoura; species Anoura caudifer. The sequence continues at coordinate 47,243 of PVKU01005236.1, forward strand.
CAACTGTTGTTAATATAATGAGAATGGTTTGCATGACACTGATGTAATCTGGCAGCCAAAGAGAGTGGACTGGAGTGCACATGCATGAACAATGATGACTTCACTGTACTAGTCAGTGGGGGTGGCAGATGCTATTGAGTGAGCATGTGTTTTTTGTGGCTGTTGCATTCAAAATGACTGAGTACAGCAATGAATCTGCATCAAATTTTGCATTAAGCTTGAACACTCTTCTACAGAAACTATTCAGATGATTCAGAAAGCCACAGCTATGGGCAACTGGTGACTGGCAGCTTCATCACTGACAATGAGCATCAAGTCTCAGGCAGAGCTTTTTGGCAAAACATCAAATCACACAGGTGACTTAGCCCAACTACAGCCCAGATTTGGCACCTTGCAGCTCTGGCTTTTCCCAAAACTAAAATCATCTTTGAAAGGGAAGAGATTTCAGACTATTGATGAGATTCAGAAAAATATGACAGGGCAGCTGATGGCAATTGGGAGAACTATGTGAGGTCCCAAGGTGCCTACTCTGAAGGGGACTAAGGTATCATTGTCTTATGTACAATGTTTCTTGTATCTTGTAACCTTCTCAATAAATATGCCTATTTTTCATAATAAGTGGCTAGATACTATCTGGACAGGCCTGTACATACACATATATGATAGACATACTTATATGTGAGTGTATATAGTTATCTAGATATGTGACATAAACACATTTATATGTATAAATATATAGGTATATACCATAATAGAGGTACAAAGTACTGAGTTGGATGTAGGCGGTAGAGTTCAAAGGAAGAAGAGATTGCTTATAATTGGACACATCAGGTGATAAGACATATAATACATCCTTTTGCTATTTGTTTCTCCTTTCAGTTATTGCTAGGTAAGTTTAATTTTTGTATTTGACATGGTAAATAACCTAGCTATGCCCTCTTTCCAAGGATTAGTTTAGTCATATGAAGTAGATGTTATTAAACATTTGTCCACTTGCCCCACATGATTATGAGAAGTATCTTAGCCTTGGTGCTCCATAACACAGGGCTGAGGGAAACCAAGATTGAGATGGAGAAAGAGAGGAAGCCAACACAAGAGTGGATTACTGAGGCTATTTGCGCATTTTATGGGATGATCTATCAAGAGGCCATATGAAGACTGCTTCTCAAGGCTGTATTGAAAAGGAAGGGAGGAAAAATGTCCACAGTCTCTCCTTGCTAAAGGTTAAAGATGACCTACAAAGGTATTATTTTTATCTGTTCTTTGTTATCACAAATTGGCTCCAAGCAGTCTACCTGAGCGCAGAAAAGAGAGGTCCTAAGTAGAAAGTCAGAGGTAGGTAGAGCAGACATGAGGCCAGGCACTCTGTGTGATGATTTCATGCCTGGTCTTACTGGTTGGGAGTGAAACAAAGAAAAAAGGCCTGGACACAGATGAAGCCAAGGAGATTTAAAGTGGTATCTTAAGTGATATCTGATATAGGAGAGGTAAAACACTGACGTTATTTTAACTATTTGCAAATGCGCCTGTTTCTTAGATTTTGACAAGGAGTTCACTTGACCCCCAAGATACAGGGGGGGCATCTGGTGGTAAATGTTTAACAACTACCTTTCTGGAGGAAAGTGTGTGTGTGCTATGTGTGTTACAAATTTTACTTGTAAAATAAATGTAGCACATAATTCAGAAATAACAAAATATACAATCTTTTTTATTATAAATTTCATATGGCTCATTAACTCTCACAAAATGCCAAAGTCTTGTATTCACAGCCAAGGTATGATTGCAATTGACTAATCAGTGTATTTCTGACATGAATACTGACTAAAATTTTTACATTGTTAAGATATTTGATGAAAGTGGAAACAAATAAGGTATATGTCAGCCCTGGCTGGTATAGCTCAGTGGATTGAGTGTGGGCTGGGAACCAAGGAGTCGCTGGTTCAGTTCCTAGTCAAGGCACATGCCTGGGTTGCAGGCCAGGTCCCCAGTGGGGGCTCATGAGAGGTATTCACACATCAATGTTTCTCTCCCTCTCTTTCTCTCTCCCTTCCTTCTCTCTAAAAATAAATAAATAAAATCTTTAAAAATGTATATGTCAGAACTTTACTCACCAATCAATGATACAAGTAACTTTTCTGAATCCGAAAACAGTTTCAAATGCTGGAAGTATATTTCTTTACATATTGTGCTATTCACAATATAATGGCTATAGACATGACACACTTTTAAGTCTAATCTGAACTTTTACATGTTCTGCATCACTTTTTAAATCTAGGCAATAAAAATCAAGCTCTGATTTTTAGTGCACTAAATTCCATGGTGTAAATATTCCCACCACAAGAAATTTTAAGCTACCGATGTGAGATCATTAAACATGGCATTGGAAGGAGATGCACAGTAATACATCAATATATGCTATATTGACCATATAGCTGTAAGTATCCTAAAGAGTGAAAAAACAGTAAATGTGTCCTGGCTGGTGTGGCTTAGTGGACTGAGTGCCAGACTGTGAACCAAAGTGTTGCCGGTTTGATTCCCAGTCAGGCACATGCCTGGGCTGTGGGCCAGGTCCCTGGAGGGGGCGGGGTAGGGGCACATGCCAGAGGCAACTGAACATTGATGTTTTTCTCCTCTTTCTTCTTTCCTTACATACTCTCTAAAAAAAATAAAATATTTTAAAAAAAAAGGTAAAATAATTAGTAATAATTTATTTTAACTAGAATTTGGTGATATTTTACTTTGAAAAACAATGTATTAAATTGTCAATTTATATAATTTAATTTTTAGTAAAGACTTTGCTCCACAACAGGTTATAGGTTATAGAATGTAACAATTCTCTAGAGCATACCTTTATGAGCTGTTGCCAGTGCCACACTGGACTCTTCCAATAAAATCTCCTAGGATTTGCTGGCCAATGGTCTCTATCATGTTTTCAGTTACTCCAAGACTTTGAAAGGGCCACTGAGGTTACAATGGCTACAATAAAGACTCTCTTTGTAAAAAGATCCAGCATAGTAAAGGTGAAAGTTTAATGGTAGAAAAAAAAGAGATTATATCACTTCTGATTAGCTATGTCAGGAAAATGTCTGTTCATGAAGTGCAATTTAAGTTGGGTCTTGCAGAAGGAGTGAATTTTGGCAATACATTGATGGCATTCCAGATAGAGCAAACAGAGGCACAGGCAGGTTGAGGTGTATAAATGTGTGGTGAAGATCCAGTCTTCCCACTGCAGGGGCAAATAGAAGGGAGGAGCAGAAGTAGGCTAGGGTCACAATGGGGAGGCTCTGACTTGATTAAAGAGGTGCAAGACAAGGGGTTTGAGAGGGCAGATGACATTATCTGAGCTGCACTTAAGAAAGAAGCAATAATGAGGTAAGCAATAATGAGACAAGAGAGTGGAGCTGTGGTCCAGAGAGAAAAATAGTATTGTAATTACAAAAGTTTAGAATTAATAAAGGAAGCAGAGACTGGAAGATATGCAATGCCACTTTGTAATATAACTTGGAGAAGGTTGGCATTCACATGGACTACAAAGTAAATGATGATTTTTGGAATTGTGCTATGTGGTCTTTTAAGGAACAACACTGACAAATTATCATTTCCTGTGAGATTAGATAGGAGAGAAAGCAAGGAGCTTAGTTAGGAGGTTGATGCGGTAGTCCAGATAAGAACTGATGGTAACTTGAAAGTGCTGTCAGTGAACATGATAGCCTACCTGAGCTGTTCAGTTTTTGTCATTTTCCCAGAGCACTGTTTGCCCTGGTTATGAGCGAAACTGTGTATCCCCAAAAATCACATATTGAAATTCTAATTCCCCGTACCTTAACATGTTACTGTATTTGGAGATAGGATATTTGAAGAGTCAATTAAAGTAAAATTAGGTCATATGGGTCCCAAATCAAACATGAATAGTATCCTTATAAATTGAGGAGATTAGGACACAGATATGCTCAAAGGGAAGGCCATATGAAGACACAGGGAGAAGGTGACTATCTGCAAGTCAAGGAGTAAGGCCCTAAGTGTAATGCCCTGCTATACACTGATTTTAGACTTCCAGTCTCCAGAACTGCGAGGAAATAAATTGTTGCTTAAGTTATCTAGTTTCTGGTTCTTTGTTACGGCTGCCGTAGCAAACTAAAATACACCTCTGCAGCTGACTGAAACTTCCTGCCACAAAAGGTACCCAAATCCTTGGGCAAGATAAGAATTAATATAATATGTTGTCATAGTCATCATGATATTTGGAAATGACATTGGGTCTTGCAATATATATAGACTGAGTTTAATTATTGCGTATGCAGTTTTCTAAATATATGGGCCTAGACAAGTTATTTAAATGTCTCTGAGCTTCGGTTTCTAAATAACATAAGGAATGGTAGGATGACCACCAGTTCAATGTCTGGCACAAAATAGATTCTCAATAAACGTTAATCCCAATCTTAGTTCTCTTATAAATTTTTCTTTCTAATAGGTAGTCACAAAATAGACCTCAAGAAAATGGCTCTGAAGTTAAGCTAAGTTTAAATCTTACTTTAATCAAATCGGGGTTCTAATCCTGGCTCTGTCACTAATTTTGGTGTTTGGGCAAGTTACTTATCTCTCTCTGCCTTTGTTTCCTCATCCATAAAATTTTCATAAAGTAGTTATAAAGATTAAATTTGACTTTTGCATGTGAAATATTCAGAACAAAATCTGGCACATAATAATAGCTCAACAATCATTACTATTCTTAATCATACACAGTTTTATAAGCTTTTGTTCCTATAAGTTCTTTTTCTTGTATGCTGATATTTGCCTTCTCTGACTGCACCCAGCTCCTCTTAATAGAAAGTCTCCCTATGTTGTTGTGTCTATTTTCAATGCTTCGCTAAGAACCACAGATCCCAATTTATATCTCCTCTTAATTTCACTACCACTGAGCATTCTTCCGAGGAATTTAAAACTAAAGCTGCTCATTAGATATGGTGGTGCACTGTGTGTTTGGTAATGTTGCTACAAACATTTTAGTATTTCTTAAAAACATGATCCCTATCCTTGTTGCCTATGTAGGCACCTCACAAAGCAAATTAGAAAAGACATAACCTCTGTCATCAGGGAAGCTAAAAGCTAAAGCATCTTGATTGGATTCACCCAGTGTTTAAACAAAATTGCTCATGGTCCAATTCTTTTGTCCTCATTTTGTTGCTGATGAAATCCCAGGATAATACCAAAGTGTTGTTTTTTTTCACTCTGTTGCATTAATGTCTCTGTTTTCTCCACACTTTAATCCTTTAATCACACCTTTGGGATACTAGAGTGTAATAAACCGTTTGGGATTACCTAACACACAGGAATAGTATGTTATTCTCTGAAGCATATGGAGGCTGCCAATGTAGCTTATTTCCTCCTTGTCCCTCAAGACATCTTTGGTTCTCCTCCAAGGGGCACTTCTGGTAGAGAGAAATCCCTGATACGGGAGTCCTATCTATTTCTAACTTTGCAAAAAACAAAAAGTGATTCAGTTTTTAAAATAACCCTATAATTCACGACTGCATTAAATCATAAGCCTGTACACCAGCTATGAAAAAAGGAAATTATCCACTTTACATTTACATATCTGTAGACCACCAGCCCTGGCAATTGGCCTAAATGGGTGAGTTGTTACTAACCTGGTCATAAGAACTTTTGCTTGGATTTTTTCCAAACTCAAGCTAATATAGGGAATATTAGCAAAATATTCCCTATTTATTCTCTGCAAAATTTCTTTGTTTTTTTTTTTTTTTTTTACAAAAACGTGAGCCAAGAGTAGGTAGCAGCATGGTTCTAGACTCATGAAGAAATGAAAAGAGAGAATGATGCTCATAAAAAGGAGAGAAATTAAATGTGGCAAGAATGGATTTGTTGGTATTGGGCCCCTAATTTTATTTGTTAGTTTCTCCTACTACATTCCTGACTTTCATGATTATATAAATAAATAAACCCCTGCTTCTTTTTGCTTAGCCTAGCTTGATTTCAAATTCTATTACTTACAATTAGTGCCTTGACTGTTATTCTAATTAAAGTAAAGAACAAGTGTAAGATAGAGAAAGAAATTAGTCCATACAGATGATAGAACTTTAATTAAGCTGCAAAGGCAGAGTGCAAATAATAAATATTTTAGCTAATGAAAGAGAATTCCAGATATGGGTTAAAACCTATATGGGGTTGAGGGACAGTATACCAAATATGAATTATGTTTGTGGGTATTAGATTTTTCTGAATCACAGGGTTCACATAGGTTAGCAATGTAAGAAAGCACTAAAATATAAAGAGGTTTAAAGACCAGAAGAGTGTCAACCTAATGCAATATACAATAAAACCATTTTATGTTTCAAGCAGGACAGTTATAGAATGAGAATAGTATTTTAAAAATATTTTTCTGGAAGTGATTTGTTGTGATGATTGATGTCAAGAACAGTGAGAGACCTAATGAAAAGCTACTAAAGGAATCCAATTTTGAGATGATAAGAGCTTGAAATAGGACACAGGCTACAGAAATAAAGAAAAAAGAATGAACCATAAGGGTGCTTACAGGAGGAAAAGAATGATTGGCATTATATTTAGCAGTGGAGTATAGATCATACATCAGTGTACAAAGGTAAGATGAGGAATAGGAGGTACAGGGAGAGTTTATAGACCTCAAATTCAGTATACGGACATGATAGGAAGGAGGCGACCAATCTTAATCAGGTTAACCAACATTAGCAAGAAAGGCACTAGCATGTTAGAAAAGCTTTCATTCATGCAATATTTTCACTATTCAGAGAAATATAAAATACTATTTCTGAAAAGGAATTAAGAGTTGTTAAATTAATGGCTATAATTTAAAGTAATGACTGTAATGGCATTTCATTGGCAGTTAACTATATTATAACTTCATAATAACCATGGGAGAATGAGTTAGAGATGGTTATTCCCAACACATATACATATATAAAGAAATTGAAGTCCAGAAAAATTCAGTAACTTGCTGAAGATCAAAAACTAGTAAGTATTAGAAATAGGAAGCAAGCTTCTGGAATTTATCAAGTGCTCTTTCCATTATATGACACAGAAACTTATAAATCCAAGTATCCATCTTGCTATTAAGAATACCTAAATTTTAATTTAGAAGAAAAATTAGGAGGACAGAAATTAACACTATGTAGTATTCTCAAGGTATTTCTGGAAATCTCTGTGAGACTAATGAAAACTACATATTCTAGAAGATGTTATATTATTATATATGCAAAGAATAATGAGAAATAAAAAATTAATATCCAAGGGAAAAAACATGCCAAGATAATAGAAACAGGGTGCAAATGCAATATGATGACATAAATTCAATGAGCCAAGAATTATAATACAAGAAAAATTATGGAAATCAGGGATAATTTAAATTTTTAAATTTATATTTTACAGAAATGAGCCTTGTAAAAGGTAAATTCATAATAATTCAATATTTCCTCCTTCAAGATTTCTGTATTTTAAATGGGATAATCTTTTAGGATAGATCACAACATTTTTATGTTAATTATATTATGAATATTAATGAAAGCAAAATAGATGATGTAAAATATTTTCAGCTAATTGGGTCTATCTTTATAGGAAAAAGATGCTATTACAATATTTAATCCTAAAGATTTCCATTAAATGACAATAAACTGAAGGCTGAAAATATCAAAAATTAAACAGTAAATATTAACTGAACATTTACATTGGGAAGCTCAGGACACTTAAAGCAAATACAGAAAGCTGAGATAGTGAATAACTTTGAGAAGTCTATATTGTAGTAAAAAAAAGGTTCACTGAAAAGTGAAAATAACAGCTTGATATGTATAAAAGACAGCAGACTAAAACTTGGATACTATTTTGTATGACTTAAAGTTCAAGAAGGAAAGCATTTCAAGTCAAGGGAGAAATACACAGAAATGAGAGTGTAAGATCAGCTTTAGTCAATGATGTAAAATAAAATCCACTGGGCTTAGAATAGAATAATCCCATAGTGTAAGAGAAGGTCATTGGGCTAAAAACATAACTTAAAAGCAAGTTATAAATTATACTGAATGTGTATTGAGTAAAGCAGTCTAACTAAGATCAATTGGACTGAGAAACTTTTGTCCTGATCGCTATCTGCCATTTATTTATACATGGATCATTCATAGAAGAGGTGTTTTAGTCGCATTTCTTGGTCTCTTTTACTCATAGAGTTTCTTGCCTGGTCTCTATGTCTTCTAAGGTTCTATGGCTGGAATTCATAGCATTCATGAATTTGGTTAGCAAAAAATAAAATGGAAAATACCAAAATTTGTGGGATGCAATACACCAGTGCTTAGAAATTGATAGCATTAACTGCTTAAATGAGATGAAATTATTAAATCAATAATCTAAAATTCAACCTTAATATAATAGAAAAATAAGCAACTTAAATCCAGAGGAGGGGAGATCACACACACACACACACACACACCAGGACAGATACTGATAAAATCTAAAACAGAAAAACACTTGAGAAAATTAATGAAATCAAAAGCTAAAATACTAATTGTATTGACCAAGATTAAAAGGGACATGGTGTAAATCACAAATACCAGGGATGAAATAAGAACATTACCACATACCCTACAGGAATCAAAAGTGCAATAAGGGAATATTACTACAACCACAAATTTGACACCTTAGATAAAATGGGACAATTGTCTTAAAGACATGCCTACTAATACCTAAGAATGAATGGGTAATTTGAATAGTTCTATATATAATAAAATATATTAAAATAATATATGGCAGCTTGGCCTCCTTTTCGTCTGGAACCACCATCTTCCAGTAATTCACCAAAATGACTAAAGCAAAGGGAAGGAGGAGAGACACTTGCTATATGTTCTCTAGGGCTTTTTGAAAACATGGAGTTGTTCCTTTCACCACATACATGTTATTCTATAAGAAAGGTAATGTTGTAGACATCAGAGGAATGGGTACTTCAAAAAGAAATGCCCCACCAATAGTACCAGGGGAAAACTGGAAGAGTCTACAGTGTCACCCAGCATGGGGTGGACATTGTTGTGAACAAACAAGTTAAGGGCAAGATTCTTGCCAAGAGAATTAATGTACATGTTGAGCTTAATGTATATATTAAGCACTCTAAGAGCTGAAATAGCTTCCTGAAGCAAGTGATGGAAAATGATCAGAAAAAGAAGGAAGTCAAAGAGAAAGTTACCTTGATTTAACTGAAGTGACAGCCCACACCCCTCAAAGAAGCACACTGTGTGAGAACCAAGGTGAAGGAGCCTGAGCTACTGGAACCAATTCCCTATGAATCATGGCATGATAAATGTAAAAAAATTAAAAGATTTTTGTACTGATTAAAAAATATAAACAACATACTTAAAATTCTTTTAACAAATAAAGCCCTAGGCTCACATCATTTTCTACTGAATTCTTCCAAGCATTTAAGAAAGATATAATACTACTTCTACATAATCTCATCCAGAAAATAGGATAAGGGAAAGCAATTCCTAATTCATTTTATAAAGCCAGAATTGCCCTAATACCAAAATCTAAACAAAATATTGCAAGAAAACTGTGGACCTATATCCCTAATAAATATAGCCAAGAAAACTCCTCAACATAATGTTAAATTAATTTCAGCAATATATAAAAGAGATAACACATCACAATAAAGTGTGACTTAGTCTAGGAATGCAAGGCTAGCTCAACATTCAAAAATCAAACAATGTAATTCAGTATGTAAACAGAATAAAGAAGAAAAATAATATGATCCCCTCAATATTTGCAGAAAAAGCTTTAGACAAGATTATATGATCTTGCTAAACTCACTTATAATCTAGGGGCTTCTCTGCAGACTCCTTGGGATATTTTACCTAGGCAATTGTGTAAAACAATGTGGATGGAGATGTTTTTGTTTTTGTTTTAATTCCAGTACAATGTTGAATCAGAGTGGTAAGAGGGGACATGCTCTCATTGTTCCTGACCTAAGGGAATTGCATTCAGTCTTTCACATGAAGCATGATACTGTCTCTATAATTTTGGTGAATGTCCTTTATTATGTTAATGAAGTTTCACTCTAGTGCTAGTTTTTCTAAAAGTTTTTATTATGAAAAGATATTGAATCTTATCTAAAACTTTTTCTGTAAATATTGAGAGGATCATATTATTTTTCTTCTTTATTCTGTTTACATAGTGAATTATATTGTTTGATTATTGGATATTGAGCTAACCTTGAATTCCTAGAATAAGTCACACTTTATCGTGATGTATTATCTCTTTTATATATGGCTGGAATTAATTTAGTATTATATTGAAGAGATTTCTTGGTTATGTTTATTAGGGATATAGGTCCACAGTTTTCTTGCAATATTTTTTTCAGATTTTGACATTAGAGTAATTCTGGCTTTATAAAATGAATTAGGGATTGCTTTCCCTTATCCCATTTCCTGGATGAGATTATTAGAAGTGGTATTATATCTTTCTTAAGTGCTTGGAAGAATTCATTAGTCAATTTAGAATATAGGAAGGATCATTATATGAAATCAATCATATTTCTAAGTGTTGGCAACGAATAACTAGAATTTAAAGTTTAAACAACAGTGGTATTTGCAATAGCACCTCACATAAATACTTAGACATAAAGTATATCCAAAGAAACTAATGAAGAATGTGTATACTAAAAGCTATAAAACATGGATAAAAGAAATCAGTAAGATATAAAAGAGTGAAGAGAGATCAATGTTCATGAGTTGGAAAATTGAATGTTGTTAAGGTGTCATTTTTCCTCAACTTTACCCATAGATTCAACACAATTCCGATCAAAATTACAACAGAATTTTTTGTAGATAGTGTTGTTTATTTTAAAATTTATATCAAAAGCCAAAAGACTCAGAATAACCAAAACAATTTTTTAAAAAAGTAGAGTACTCTTACAGACTGATATCAAGGCTATGAAGTGATACCAATCAAATATTACTGGCGAAAGTATACACACACAAATCAATAGACTAGAGAGGAAAGTCTAGAAATAGAACCAAAGACGTATGGCAAATTACTGTTTGACTTAGTTATGAAGGCAATTTAAAGGAGAAAGGACAATTTTCTTTTTTTAACAAATGATGCTTGGAACAATTGGGAATACATATATAAAGAAAGGGACCTCTCCCCAAACTTTTACTTTATTAATACTGTTGAGATTGGTATTTTTTTTATATGATCTTCTAGAGCTCAACAAAACTCCAGAAAAGGATTGTTCATCAATTTATTGATCGACTTAATTTCATTTGCTGATATAAGCTGTATGTTATACTATTACTTGCTTAGAACAGGTTGAACAGGTTGTAGAAAACTTCTGTGGATCCAGGATAATTCAGGAAAGTATGTGTAATTCAGTGCATTAGAGTATGCACCTTATTTATGACACATGTAAATCCTAATTTACTGTCTGATAGAGGACACACAAGAAATTCTTTAGCCAGCAAAATGAGTACAAAAAGCCATTTGTTACATGTCAGCTTCTTTATGTGAAGAAACGAATGGCAGCTACTTATTCAGGCAACTTCTTTGTGAGCAGTGAGTGGAGAAAAAATCACTTGTCTGGCTCTGCAGTCTGTATGGATGTCATCTTTTCATATGCTGCTGGCAGGAGCTGGACATCTCTGATTTTACAAAAAAAAGGTAGGTCCCTCTGGGAAAGACTCTTGCCCTCAGCTGGTAGGAAAACAATGCCATGAAATTCAACCCTCATCTGGGTCTTCATTTTTAGCTATTCCAATCACCACTATATTCTCATCAGAGCCCTTTACAAACAAACATCTTTATTTCAACAAATTAACTAAATAGGCTCACATAATGGTTTTTCTTCAATAAACTCTCCACAAAGTGCAGTCTCTCAACCTTGACCTCACTGACATTTTGTGCATTGTAGGTTAACATCACCCCTGACTTCAACCCACTTGGTGTCAGTAACATCCTTTCCAATTAAGACAATCAACCTGGGACAGCTGTAACTGCACAACAATTAAAAAATCTCCAATTGCCAAGGGTCCTTACAGGAATAAGTGATTCCCCACTGTGAATCACTGCCCTAAAGCATCGCTGATATTTACCAGGCAATAGTATTGCAGGCAAAATTTATTTTGTTATTATTTTATATTAATAAATTATGAAATAATTTATTACCTGATTGGTAGTTGTCTAAAAGATGGTACTAAAAAGGACTATTAGAGTTTTTACAGATTAGAGAAGGAATATTTTTAATTAATCATGTCTGCCATGGGCCCAGGAGGAAAAATCATGGGCTTTTCTGTGTAAGTATTGACTTCCAGCTAGACATTCTAGGCTGAAGAAACTGACAGAAGCCTATATTCTGTTTTCAAAATTTTAACATTGGTAAGTGTTAATTCATTAAACTATATTGTCTGTTCAGTATTTTAGAGAAATTTGAAGTTCCTTTTGTACTTTTTCAATTTTGTCATTTTGATAAGTTTTTCCCCCCAGAGATGAAGATAATTACTAAAGAAGAATTGTTTAGCTTTAGCCATTACAATTGAACTGATGTAGCACCCTAGGTTTTAGTAACACTGGTTGGCTAGTTAGTTCAGTTGATTAGGGTATGGTGTACTGGAGCTCAGATCTCCATAGGATGTCTTTTTCTTTTATAAAGCTCTGGGAGGTTTAAATACTTGAGAATTGTCTTCTTTCTTTAGGTATCCTAGTGGTTAGATGCACAAATGTTGGAGATAAACTTGGATTTGAACTTTAAGTGACCATCCACAATCTGCAGTTACACGATAAATATCTTAAATCCTCTGAATTCTAACTTCTTCATCTATGAAGTTGGAGTAGTTGTTATATAAGTGATATATTATGTACCATACTCCTGTACATTGTACCTACTCTCTAATACTGGTAAACTAACAATATATTTTAGAATGTCTTTGCATATTTTTTTTACCTGGAGAATTCCAATTCCTCCTTCAAGTAAATTTCAAAAGTTATATTAATGTTTCTCAATTTTAGTGCTGTTTCCCACACAGGATTATGAATAGCAGCATATCTTTTAAAGATTAGTGTAGATGTCAAGAAAACAAGCAATAAATATACATTGGCCTCTTAGGTTTGCCTCTACATTTTTGCCTTGAACAATAGGCAGGAGCTAGTGAAAAAAATAATAATAATGAGTATTTTACACATCTTATAGCTCAAAAATATTTTACAGCCCAATTATGATAGCCAACATTTATTATTACCCATGCAAAATTCTTTAATGCATTATTTTATTTAATTTCATGGAATAACTGAGATGGTATGGTTATTATCTCTTTTTTGTAATGAAAGAAACAGCCTTATTGAGGTGAAATGATGGGCTCAAAATTATAAAGCTGCATGTTGGAATTCCAAGTTCCACTGAGTTGGGAGCCAAAGCTCATTCATGTTCATCACCCTACAATCCACTTTGGAAGTAGTTTTCAGGATTAACTCCAGTTTGCAGATGATGAAAGTGTGTCACAGAGACTGTTACATAATTCTTTGATACAAATGTCCAAATTCTAAAACCATTGACATCTACAAACAATAAATCAACTCAGTCTTTCTTTTAACTTTTATAAAGTGATTTTAGTGGGTCCTGTAAGGCTTACAATATATATCTCAACTTACCAAAATCTACTTCAAATTGATAGCACCTTAATTATAGTAAGATATAGAAATTTTATTTGAACTAACATTATTGTCTACATTTATATAGATTTCAAATACAAGTCACTTCTCCTCAGCTTTTGTTTGTTGTTTCAGGTTTTACAAGGCAGATCATAAAAATTATAAAATGCGTTTTTACCTCTGTATTTGAATTGCCATTTGAATTTGTTTTCTGCCTGTGAAAGCAGAATAATGGCCCTCAAATAGGTCTATGCCAAATCCTCAAACCAGAGAATGTGTTATCTTACTTGGCAAAAGGGACTTTGCAGATGTGATTAAGGTTAAGGACCTTAAGATGGGGCACTTATCCTGGAATATTCAGGTGGTCACCATCCAATCATATGAGTCCTTAAAAGTGGAGACACTTTCCTGGTTGCAGAAAACCAAAGAGATGGCAGAAAGGAAAAGAAAAATATAAATATATGTTCTAATTGGTCATGATTGCTATTACAAAGACCAGGAAAAGCTACACTACATCTTTTCAAATTGTCAGAAATATGATGAAGATTGTTACAAAAAAAAAGAGTTGTCATTTTTTTTCTTTAGAATAGAAAGAATACAAAGGTAAATCTTTAGTTTAGTCTGCAAATATTAATTCAAACTCAATATAATTAAGATATATTTTTGTACAATAGCTTAATATATTAAGATATTTTAATTATCATTTAAAAAAACAATACCTGCAAGGATAGTGAGAATAGAGTTTGTGGTAGGTTCCTCATTTACAATTTTTTTTCTATGTTAGCTTGGCATGAGTATTTGCATTTTAAAGAAAGATTTTTTCTTAAAAATAAATCACAATACCAAAAACATATTTGTTATGGTATTTTTTCACATAACAGATAGTATTAGTACATTGTTTGGGACCCCGAGATTTGTACGTATCTGTTTTTCATACACGATTACTGAAACACCTCCTTTATGTTATCCCATAGATTTTTTTGTCTTCATGCACACATGATTGTGATTTTTTTTAAATTTTTGAATTTAAAATGGAGTAGAAGCATTTTGCTTCACCCAATTATCAACAGAAATACAGGGGAAAACTATTTTTCCTTCTTCAGAACAATATGTGTACATTATGTTTATTTCAGGACATTGAACTCTGTTGCACTGATGACAAGAGTTTGTTAGACTACTTGCCACACAATCAATATGGGTTTTAGAGTCTACTGTGTTGAACTCTGAATAGGAAAATGAAAAATGTAAGTATAGTCCAAAAATGTTTGAAGAGTGAAAAGTAAAAGTAAATAGAAAAACAGATATATCCATTTTCAAAAGTTATAAGGCTGAATGCAGTTGTCAAAATTGTGGCATTTAGAGAACAACTGCTTGAGTCCTGAGTCTCAGGCAGCTATGATAGCCTGGAATGGTCAGAGAGATTATGCTTTTAAGCTTTATCATGCTACATACCACAAAAGTGAGTCCCTATCTTCATGAACTTAAAAACGAACACAACTCTAGGGACTAACAGCCATGTTAACAACTTGTTCAAATTAATCTGGGATCCTCAGGAATCCTGATGTCAGATATGATTTAATAGTGAGTCATTCTTGATCATGGAACCTAACTAATAAAACAAACAAGCAAGCAAAATATAACCAGAGATACCGAAATAAAGGACAAATTGACAGTGACCAGAGGGGTGGGGGGAGGGAGATAATGGGGGAGAAAGGGGAAGGGTCATCAAGGAACATGTATAAAGGACAAAGCCAAAGTGGGGCATAATTGAGGGTGGGAGGCGGCAATGGCTGTGGGTTGGGGAATGGTGGGGGAGAAATGGAGACAACTGTACTTGAGCAATTAAATAAATAGATAAATAGATAAATAATTAAATAAATAATTAAAAAATACGAAAAATAGTGAGTCATTCATGAGGGTCTTTAGAATAAGCCTGAACTCACAGTTTTCTAATAAAAGAAGGCACTTTCCTTACTTTTCCACCCAAAACTCATCCTTAAAGACTTGGGTAAAAAAATCACTTCCTTTGTGTAGGAGGACACATGTGGGCTTGGAACCAGAAAAGGAAGGTTGTGAGTCATTACTTACTAGCCTTATGTTTTTGACAAATGTTGTAAGTTTCCTAGGCTGACATACCAAGTATCACCAACTGGGTGGCTTAGTACAAGATAAAGTTTGTCTCACAGTTCTGAATGCTAGAGGTCCTCCATGGCAGGGCCATGGCCCTGAAACTTGTAGGAAAGCTTACCTCATCTATTTCTAACTTCTAGGGTTTGGCAGCAATCTCTGGCATTCCCTTTCTTATAAATGCATCACTCCAGTCTTCCATCTTTATATGGCTTTCTCCATGTGTGTCTTTCAGTCTCTGTGTTCAAATTTCCCCTTTTATATGGATATCAGTCATATTGAATTAGGGCTTACCCTGACAGCCTACTTTACATTTGATTGCCTCGGTAGACATTTTTCCAAATAAGGGCATATTCCGAGGTCCTTGAAATTAGGACTTCAACATATCTTTTGGGAAGGACGTGATTCAAGCCAAACTCCAACTTAACTTTCCTAAGCTTCAGTTTCTTCATCTGTAAAATGCAATAATACTGTCTGCAGTATTAATGAGAACAGTATAAGAAATAAACTATGGAAAACCAACTAGCACATCACAGGTGTTCAAATATGTATTTCCCCTTTTCATTTACATTTCTCCCAGATATTTATATCTCCTTGGTATTCACACAAAACGCTGCAACTTCCTTTCCATTTATTACATTATATTCAACCTGCATATGCATTTGTCTCTGTGGTTTGCTACTATTTGGGGGATCAAAGATTGTTGCACTAATTTTTAGATGCCCAATACATACATTAGCTTACTCATTAAGGATTTACTGATTTAAAAGGAGGAGGAATGATAAAATGAATGGATAGATTAAAAAATGCATGGACTTTCCCAAATATATTTCCTTTAAACCTCAATTTTCTTAGTGGGTCAGATTTCAGGTAGTACCAGAAGTAACCTAAGGAATATACATATTTTGCTTTGTTATTTCTTTTTTTATATATTCTTGTTCTTGTTACTTGATAGTTTCCTAGTTATCTGATTGTGAGCTTTAGATCTTTTCATTCCTCTACAAACTTGGATTTTTTTTCCTTTTTTTAGTTGTTGTTCAAGTACAGTTGTCTACATACCACCCCACCACTACTCCTCCCCACCTCAATGTTCATAGCAGCACAATTTACAATAGCCAAGTGCTGGAAGTAGCTTAAGTGCCCATCAGTAAATGAATGGATCAAAAAAACTATGGTACATTTACATGATGGAATACTACATAACAGAAAGATAGGAGCTCCTACCTTTTGTGACAGCATGGATGGAACTGGAGAGCATTATGCTAAGTGAAATAATCCAAGTGGTGAAAGGCAAATAACCGTATACTCTCACCTTTAAGTGGAATCTAATCAACAAAACAAACAAGCAAGTGAATTTGGATTTTTAAAATCCCAATGGTATCCACTACAATTTCCCAAGATCATTTTGGAGTCTATGTCAAAATAATTCATTGTTCTCTCAGGTTATTTCATCTTCAACAACACAACACTGGAATAAAGTGTGAGGAGAAATCTCACTACTAAAGATGCTGGTTAAAACTGAGACATCTATCAATCACAGTTAAGTGTTATCTCACTCTCTGAGATTGTGGAGATATGGAACTGATTTACCTTCAGCAAAAAAAAAGTATTTCTCATTTACTATATTTGGAAGATGACTCTAGTAGCTTCAGTGATTTATTTATGAGAGAAAAAGCTGAATAGTATTCTAATAGAATTTTTAAACATATCCATATTTTTAATAATTCTACCTTCAAGTAATGACAGAGGAAATGGACTGACTTATAACCTAAGATTCCTTTATAATAATGACCTGCATTTTATAACCAGGCTTTGTTTAGGGACAATAACAATTTATTCATGATACTGGATTAGCCTGAAAACAATGTACTATCCTGAATATAAATCTTAAGAGGTGAAAAACCTACCCGGTTTCTATATAAAAGGGTCTAAAACAATCTCAGCTTCAGTTTTTCATGAACAATCTGAAAAACCACCTTAACTCCACATTTCTCTTTCCAGATAAATAAGACAAAGAAAAGGTTTGATCAGCTGATTTAATTTATTTGCATTTTTAAAGCAATATCATTGCTTTTTAGTTCCAGAAAGTTTTTCGTTCAGTTCACTAAACTTTGAGTTTGATCCACAAACAAAGCTTATCCTCCCAACCACTATTTGATAAACCAAAAAGAGAGATCTATTAGGGGAAAACAAATTAGTTATGTAGACTGTTTTCCCATATTAATTAATTTTTCATTTTGGAGATATCTCCTATGTATACAAATAACTCTGTAAGAAATTATTTATGGGTACCTAGGTTATGTGAAGAATGAAGTGGAGCCAGAAAATTACACATAGCCTGCACCTTAGATAGATATATCCATGAATATAGGACTACACAAATTATAGTGGATTAAGAGTCATATACAGTGATATGTTGGAAAATGTACAACCTGCTCTCTGAAAAATAAAACCCCCTGAGACTCAATCATCTATTGATTTCCATGGCAGGACCACTCCCACCATTGCCAATTTCAAACTATCAACATGAAGTTGCTGAATACGGAGTTAGGAAAAGATACACACAACCGGCTCTTATGAGTTGGTCTGAACAAAATAGAAC
This sequence comes from Anoura caudifer, assembly GCA_004027475.1. Lineage (NCBI taxonomy): Eukaryota > Metazoa > Chordata > Mammalia > Chiroptera > Phyllostomidae > Anoura > Anoura caudifer. The sequence continues at coordinate 65,637 of PVKU01005236.1, forward strand.
AAACACTCCACTGCTTGTAGAGCGAATGATTATTTTGCCAGATATAAATTAAAACACCTATGTGAATTTTTATCTAATGTAGAAAATCCTATATACCCAAGAGAATGCTGACCAAAGTACTATTTTGAATATGTATATTGGCATAGTCATCCTCATACCACTGATGTTATTACAACACAGTAATGACTTTCTCTATATGTCTCATATTAATTACAACAAACTGCTATTAGATTATACCAAATGTTGTAGTATATCTACTATGTATTGGGCACCATGCTCTAAGCAGGTGATTCTGAGATGAGTAGAGTGTTGCACCTGCCCGCACATCCTAGAGAGGGCCACTAACTAGATAATTCTAGTAGGTAATGGAACACATCATACGACAAAAGAAAGCACCTGTCTTCCAGGACAGAGAAGGGATGTTTAGCCCAGTCTGCTTCAGGCTGGCTTGCAGGGAAACAGGGGCTGCCAGAGCCACTTTATGAAACACTATTCTGTTGCTTTTAGAGTCACTCCAGTATTGCCTACCACACCTGATCCCCGTATTTGAAGTGACCTCTGAAGAGTTCACTTGAAGGTGAAGCAGGTCCATGATTTGGGGAGGATGGTAAACAAGCTGAAAATTAGAAGTTTTAGAAAAGGTGTAAGATCTTTAATGGAATGTAAAGCCATTTGGTGGTGATACTGAGATGAGGAGCCCATGTGATTAATGACTGCCAGGTGTGAGCTTGGTCACCTCATTTTCCCTTATTGGTTTTCTTATCAATGAAATAAAAGTTTTTGGCTGGATAATCACAAAAAAAAGGAGCTGTTGTTTATTGTGTGACTTCAATGTTGTTAGGTCTTGTCACATGTATTAATTCATTTAATTCTCACAACAGACCTATAAGGTGATATCTTTCTTTCTCTCTTTATATTAAAAAAAATTGAGATGATTTTTAAGCTACATAAAATCCCAAAGTTAAGAAGAGCCAGAGGTAGAATTCCAACCTTAATCTTCTTGACTCTAATTTCTTTGAAATCTCCTGTGGTAGTTGCAAATCTTAATGTTCTTTGATCTCTGAGCAATCTTGGAAAGTTCCCTTACCTGCTACATTGGCAAGGTAGCAAAGCCAGGGAAAATGAAGGATCCAGGCTATGCCCCTTCAAGAATAACATCCTTTTGAATGAGCTCTGAAACGGCAGGGAATTTGTCATCAAGTCTTCACACCAACTTTCGGGCAATACTCCCAGCTTACTGATTAGATGGGAGGCCCACTTTTCCTTCATCTGCAACAATGATCATTTGCTTGATTGCTCTCAACAGAGATCTTCACAGAGCCCCTGATATTTTCTTTTCATCTCTTTTGGGTTCTTATTTTCAATTACTTAACATTTTTGAAGCCATCTCAAACTTATGGTTAAATAAGCCAAATGTTTCAGCTTTGTTCCCCTACCTTCTACGCAAAGAGCCCTCATGAATTCCACAGTGAGCCATGACTTTTCAAGCAATACAACTATGGTATTCCACAGGCTGTCCCCACTGCTGGGAGTGGGACCCTCCTGTCTCTCTTTTCTTACATGTCAAAATTCTCCTTATTCTTTATTATTTAAACAGACCTCTGAGCAAAGTCCCCAAAGTATCCCTCATCCTAACTCTTTTATAGCCCTCTTCCCATTGTATTACATGCTGCTCTTCTCTTTTGTTTATAAAGCAGAGTTTTTATTAATCAGTTTCTCCCTTGAATTTGGTGCAATTCTGGTAGAACCTAATGTGGAAGAGCTTCCGTTTGTGGTTAGGATATCTACGGTTAAATCTTGCCTTTATCACTTATTGCTGTGTGGCCTTTGAAAAATTTCTTAATTTCTCTCAGCTTCATTTCTTCATCTCTAAAGAGCAGGCAATAAGACAACTTATGTCAAAAGTTTTTTTGTGAGAATTCAAAGGAAACGGTCTATATGAATTGTTTGGAACATTGTCTTAAGCATACTGAGAATTCAACAAATGTTATTACAGGCATGAAAAAAATGTAGGTTTACAGTTGTAATACAAATAAGTTATAAAATAATAAATAATAATACAAGAACAAACTGTGTTTCATGTAATTATAACTGTAAACCTAGTTTTGCTCACTTCTGTATTATATCCCCAAATGTTGAATGAAGAATAAAGAAATAAATGTATTTATTCACTCAGAAAATGTCTCTTGGTTTGCTGTATTCTAGACACACTTATAAGGCATGGGAAAGCAGCCTTGAGCACATCTGTGCCACTGTATGAGTTTATGGAGGTTGCATTCTCCTAAAGAGAGACAGACACCAAACAAAATTAAATCTAGTATGCAATGTATGGAAATAAATCATAGTAAGGGGATAGAAAATGGTAAAGAAAGTGTTCGTTTTTATTTATTTATTTATTTTTAGGGATGGCCACTAGGTCATGATCAGACTTACGCACCTGAATGAAGAAAGGGAAACACCTATATCTCTAACTGGAGGGAGGAAGAGCAAATGCAAAGGCCCTGAGGCTAGAAGGTTTCTGGCATCTTTAGAGAGACACAAATAAGTAGTTTGACTGATAGAAGGGAAGTGATGGGAGGGAAATCTGGATTGGGAATGTTAAGAGGAGAATATGAGCATGATAGTGGGACAGACCTTTAGGGCTTGCTGGCCAGGTAAGAACTATGGATTTTATGGTGAGTGAGATGGAAAGTTATTTCAGAATTCAGAATAAGATTACAACTATGACATGAATTGATGATTCTTCGACTGAAAATAAAAGAAATAATTTAGGAGAGGGGCAGCTTCAAATTGACAGCCAAGTATCTAGTAGCCAACTGATGAAAAGAATCCTTTAAAAGAGAGAAAGTTTATACACATAAAAAATAGGGTGAGTAATTGAAAAATGAGATATTAAAAGTAAAGAAACTGACCTTGTGAAAATAAAATTAAGAAAAAGGCATTGTGACCTGTGTAAGACTTTGAGTGTAAGTACACATGCCTGTCCTGGGTCTAATGATCAGGCCTTCACTACCTATAAAAAGCTTTGATCGTTTATTTTATTCTTGAAGCCCTATTTTGAAATATTTTGTTCATCAAAAGTAATTTGTAATGAATTCATGCTACCATGTATTATTCACTAAAGCCATAATTAACCATCAATCTGAACTTCTAATTTGTGAAAGCAAACCAACGTCGTCCACTCCCGAGGTCATTCTAGCCAAGAGCAAATGAACCTCTGATTTTTATCAATCTGTGCAAGTACCATATGCTGTCTCTTAGGTAATTTTAAATACTGGAAATAATTTTCATACTTTCATTATTTCTTTAGTGAAATCCTGGGAGTCCATGGACCATAAGTTTGAGACTAAATACTCATATAAATTTGTAAATATAAAGTGTGTCCTACATAATGCACTATATAAGCATTATATTATAGTATGTATACTTTTAAGGGATCAGCATTCATCTCACTACAGAATACACACACACACACACATATATACATACATATACATACACATATATGTATATATGTATATATATGAAAAATGAAATTGGATTGGAGAGCTATAAGGCTGCATCATCTATTAAATATCTAGGATTATTATGTTATGATAAAATACTCTATAAATGAAAGCCCTTTTTATCTAAAGAGCATTATCTTTTTTTTTTGGTATATAATTATGCAACTGGATAATGAATGTAATATATATCTGCATCCCATCAGAAGATATGGGCCTATGGTGTTTATGCTTTATCTGTTGATCTTTTAAAAATTTGTAGGGGAAGAAAAATGTTATCTGTACAAATAAATCATCTCAGTGAGAGGAAGATTATGAGAGAGGGAAGAATGGGAAAATAAAGCTTGGGTACATGTTCCCAAAGATAGGACAATATTTATGAGAGGACTAAAAGCAAGAGCTTGCCAGAGAGCCGAAGACATGCCCATAAGAACCAAGAGTATAATTTATGGAAGAGGTTGAGATCTCCTGAAGGATTTTCTTAGGACTTCTGACTCTGAGTGCTGGGCTCTTCCTGTATCTCTCAAAAGCTCATTCCAAAAGAGGAGAAACATACACATTCAAATCTTTTTTTTTTTTACACTAAACCAAAATAAAGGTGGTGAGGAATGGTAGAGATGAAGAGCAAGATCTAAAAAAACTTTTAAAATATATGAAAATTCTTTGAAGTACCCTTAAATCTACTTGATGAATAAGAAAGTAGAAATTGAATTATATTGGCCCTCCATGTTTGGTAAATAGGACTTAATTTTTAAGCATCTCTCTAAGGCACATAAAAAAACTGGCATGTATTTACAAATAAAATCAAAGGCATTCATGGTTACTGGCTTGTTAATTTTAGCTTCTCTTGCCTCTGCCTTTGGAGAGTTTTCAGTATTGGGTAATTTTCATGAAAGACAATACACAGAGCAGCTGAAACAAGAGTGTCTTTTCTCAAGTGACAGTCACATCTCTCAAGTGACTTTTCTAGGAGGTGAGACATACTTTATCAGCTATCCTCAAATTATGAGTATATTTATATATAAGTCCAATAGTTATTTTCAAGGGATTATCTCACTACATAGCTCGTGAGGATATAAGCATTATAGAAATAATGCTTTTCATCTCAGAAAAAAAAGATTTTTTAAGGCCCCACATTATTTTTGTCTGTTCTCCTTTTATATCCTAGGTAGAGGCGAACCTACACTACCATAAGAAACAGATGTAGGTAAGTTTTAGAAAAATAATGGGCCACAATATTGGAAATTATCTGTGTTAAAAAATAAGCACAACCATGATATAATGACGATAACAGCTGACTTGGAGTTGGGAAATAAGGCATAGTGCATTTTGAGCTTTGTCATATATTAGCTATGTGACCTTGTGCAGATAACTTAATCTCACTTAATTATTGTCTTTCTCCATGAAAAACTGGGTGACTCAGCATGGAGTAGTTAGAGAGATTATAACACACTGCCAGGTTTGAAAGTGGTTAGGAAGTCACACCAGACTAGGCTAAGGTAGGAGATAATCAGTTATTATTAATAAGAAGAAATAGTAAGTAATTCCAGGTGCTCATTACTATTTTGAACACCTATAATGGCCAGTAAAAATCTTTATTTTGTTTGGCTGTTTTTGAAATTTAAGGGTTACTTTGAATATTTGAAGTAGTTTGGCTAATGTGTCAAGAATACTGGCTTGGAAGCGGAAGCCAGAGTTTAAGTTCTAGCTGGTCCACTTTTCTAGCTGTGGGAGTTTGCAGGTGTTATTTGGCTTCTCTGTGCCACATTGTCTTCACCTGTATAATGGGATGTTTATGCAAATTAAGAAACTACATGTAAAGTGCGTAGAGGCTTGTCAGGCATATAGTGCTAACCCCATTAGTATTATTAGGTGATAGGGGTCATTGTAGAGTTAGGCTGACAGGCTGCTAACAGGCAGGAGGTCATAGCTGGTTTCCTTCCAGCCTCCCACAAAAGCCCCACAGGAACCTCCTCCAGCTCTCTGTGCTCCCACTCTGGCTCTGTTCAGACCTGTTACAGTGCCACACAGGGACGTAAAAAGAGACTGAGAGCGAGACTGAGAGAGAAGACCAGGAAAGGGAATCATGGGCACAGGACACAGAGCTATTTTCTCCTGACACAATAGACTTCAGAAGGCAGAGGGCTGTGCCACAACTTGAGGTCTGACTGCCAGTGCTCTCCCTTACCACTAATGATCTGTGTGCTTTTAAAGTGCCTCAGCCTCTCTTTGCAGCTGTTTTTACTCATCTGTACATTTTACATCATTATAATTACATGGAGCATTTGACAAGGTTTTATGATTTACAAGGGAGAAGAGCGAAATAACTTGAGAGCAAAGACCTAGAGCTTTGGAAACAAGGGGATATGGGTTAAATCCCAGCTCTGTCATTTACTACCTTTGTAATCTGGGAAGTTCACCTAATTTCTCTGTGTCAGTGTCTTAATATGAAGAGTGGTAATTAAGACATGGTTCTCATAGAATTATTAAAAACTTAAATAAAAATTCATTCACACAATAGACATAGTTACAATAATACCTCATAGCAGAAAATCAAACAGGGGTGGTGCTCATAAATAGCAGCTTTAAAAATATCTTGAGTGCTATCTCTGCTGTATGTGATCCATACCACTTGCACATAATTCTACTATGAATCATCTACAAATGCTATTATCTGACTAAAAAAAAAAGGCAATAATAGTGCAAGTGCAGTATAAAACAATGTCACAAAGTATATACAGAAAATACATATTAAAATACTAACTGGTTATCAAAATGAGATAAAACTCAGGGCAATGTTTCATATTTATCCATTTCCATATTTTATCATTTTCTGCAAATACTATATTTAATATTTGAGCAAATAATACGAGCAAATAGAAATAATTGTGAGTACAGCACCATGTGGACGTTGCCTGGTGTAGACTGCTATTTGGAACAGAATAAGCCTGCTGCTCCCTGTCATCTGAAAACTACAGTAGGGAATATTGCTCCTGAACAGCCTAGGATTGCATGATGGCTTTTTGAAAATAATAGTCATAATTCATCATCTCTTATTACATGATAAGAGAGAAAACCAATTATTAGACTCTTTTCTGGTAATATGAGTTTATGTCCCCTCAGGTCTGGTCAGTAGTGCTTGGATCCTTACTTCCACCCTGCAGGAGTCTCTTTCTTCTGCAAGTCACCTTTCCCATGCAGCCCCCAACCCAGACCAGGTGACTATTTTCCTATGAACTTGAAAATGATTGCCCGAAGAACAAAAAAATGAGAAGTTAGTTTTTGGCTTCTTTTTCAAAAGTAGTGTGGCCTTAAATTCCAGTTTCAGCTTCCTATCCTGTTACACCTTTTATTACTATATATTATGTTCTAGGTATATTGGAAAACAATCCCCAAACCTTTTGGTCATTCTCTTCCTCTGACTGGCATGCATAATTATTCCCTTATTGTTTGCCTGTGAAAATCCTTTTCATATCTCAGATTAACCTAACATGTCACCAAAGAGTAGATTTTAAACGATTGGTCAGATGTCAGGATGGCCACTTAATGGGGTGCATAACAAAAAGTGAGGTCACCCAAATGCATGGGGCTACCTTTTCTCTCCACTCTCCAAGGAAGCCCATCAACTGTGTTTTCTTTGTTGCTTTCTATCATACATAGGGACTCTCATCACTTTGAACTTGGCAGCCAGTTATTGGTAAGATTTGGACTTTGAGGTAGAAAGATTCGCTTGAGAATATTGAATCCAATTCACATGCTCCAATCCAGATTTTCCAAAAAGTTTCATTGGCAGTTGTAAGCACTAGCCAGACTAAAATTAAAGTGGAACTTGGATTTCTCATTTGTCATTATTCATTGAGCATATAATTGCTTGGAAGCCTGAAGAAAAAAAATAGATAATTTATAAGACATGGTTCTAGCAACCCTGGGTTCCTCTGGCCAAATACTATTTAATAGCCATTTAAAACTCCTCTGATATTTATACTTAACATATGAGCAAAGTTGGCATCTTGTTCTTGCTCATCTATTTCCTTCCCCAATGGGGCTGGTGTGTGAGGTAAACCGGTCCCAGGGTATGCTCATATTATCCTTTCTTTTTTACCTGCCACAACCATGTGGCTGAATGGCTAGATTGACATGCCATCCTTAATTCCTCTGACTTTGTATACGCTTTGATTTTTCTCTTCACTCGACATCTTATATTTCTTTAGAAAGGGGGTCCTCCACCCCCCACCCCTACCTTATGCACATGTAAACACACACAGACTCTATTGCAGTCCCTAGCTTCTTTTCTTTGAGGCAGATATTATAACTTACATTTTTCTTTTTGTTTGTCTGTTTGATGTTTCTCAGCCTTCTCACTGGACACAGGCTAAGGAAGAGGGTGTGTTTACCTTACTCACCTCTGTATCCACAGTTCCCACAGCAGTGCCTCATATGGATAATGAGAAAATAATGATAAATACATTCTCACCTGCTATCAGGTGCCCAGAACCCCTGGAGTGGGCAGGCCGAGCTGTTCAATAATAGTTCTTCTGAGGTCAAAAAGATTTTTCCTGCTCTTTGTTTTTCTTTTTCCTCTAGAAAAGGTGGGGGTATTTCATTCTTTTTTAAGTTGTGGTGCAATATAACATAAAATTTACCATTTTAATTATTTTAAATGAAAACTCTAGTGGCATTAATTACATTTACAAGGTTGTACAACCACCATCACTATCTCCAAAACCTTTTCACTCCAACAGAAACACTTTACCCATTAAACAATAACTTCCCATCCCATATTTCCTGGTACCCTCCAATCTACTTTCCGTCTCTATTGATATACCTATTGTAGATGTTTCATATAAGCAGAATCATATAATATTTGAGACTTTGTGTCTAGCTTATTTATCTTAGCATAATGTTTTCAAGATTTATCCACGTTGTAGCATGGATCAGAACTTCATCTTTTATGGCTGAATGATATTCCATTGTATGGAAATACCGCATTGGGTTTATCCATTCATGTAGCTATTATAAAATAATGCTTTTATAAATAGTGGTGTGCATGTATCCTTTTAGTCCCTGTTTTCAGTACTTTCGGGTATATACCTAGAGGTGGGATTTTGGAGTCATATGGTAACTCTATGTTTAACTTTTTGAGGTACCGCCAAATTGTTTCCATGGCAGCTATACTGTTTTACATTCTTGTGGGTGTAGCTGAGACTGGCTTTTCCTTCAACTGAGATTGTGAAGAGGGGATGAATTAAACAAAAGCTTAAAGCAATTCCTTATAAACATGTCTAAAATTGTGAAACAGGCAAAGAGAAACATTAGCACCCATGCCATTTGAATCAATGGCAGTTAACGCAAAAACATGACAAACCAGCAGAGACTATTTCAAGCAAAAATACAACTGAAATAGCTACACATATGCACATAAATATATAAACCACATAAATGGGCTCTGCACTCTAAAACATAAAACACAGAACATACTTCATTTCCATTTCAAATAAAAGTCCTAAACTCCCATGTAACCTGAAATATATGAAAGATTTGGGATTTCTGGACTCTGTCCTTTTTTGTAGCTATGGGATGGGGAAAAAGAAATTCAAAGTCCTCCTAACTCCTAAGGATTAAATCTTATACTGGAATGAGCACATATCCTAAAATAACAAGTAAACACCTCATATCATATTTGGAACAAAATAGTTTCTTTGTAAATAGAAACATATTTTTTTCCTAGTCACTTCTTGAATTTTCCATATGACTCACCTGCCCTCAAAGAGATAGAAAAGATTAAAATCCACCATATAGAGTCTAATAACAATGAAAATGGTCTGGCCCCCATGGCGTGCACAACTCAGCTCCAGGCACAAGAATAACTGCCTGGACTCCTGAGGAGTCCTAAGGGGGAAAAAAAAAAATTAACAAGTCCTTTGCCTGCACAGCACTGTAACTACATAGCTTGTGTGGGTGTCTGTATCTTTATCTTTATTTATTCATCTGTTTTGTGTTTCTCGTTCATTTCCTACTGAAAAAAAAATAATGAAATAATCCAGGTGCAATTAAAACAAATTTGAAAGCATGTAGATTTTTTGGACCCAAAGGTAAAGCTTTTCCTCACTGTTGGAATGCTCTAAAGTTTTCTATCCATATGATTGGCAGAGTGGTTAGTGCATTTGTATATCAACAGGGCTTTAGTCAGTCCAGGTAGAATACTGCACTTTAAAAAGTAGTGAGGTTCAGAGCCTTATTTTTTCTTGGTTCGACTTCTAATAAGCTGCGTGGTGTTACATGAGCTACCAGGTCTATCTGGGCTGTGTTGCCTTATTTGTACACTGAGAAGGTTGAACTAGATTATTGGTTTACACATTGTGTCATCTCAGAGGTTAAAATTAGATGTGAGAAACTGGTGAATTTGTGGGGCTCTGGGTTCCTTATACTCACATCACACACAATGATTTTACCTGTATTTTTTCATGCTTTTGGAGTCTGTACACAATTTTGTTTTGGGAGAAGAAAAAAAGTCTCCTATTGGAAATAGTGATGGGGAACCTACAAATGTGCATTATTTAGTAACAATAAATTCCTTGTTATCTTAAGTAAACTTTGTTTATTTTCTCAATATAAACCAGCTACAATAGCAGCACCTACCAGCTGGGGTGCAAAGCGAAGTGCTGGTGAGGTTCAGAGGAGCACGTGTCAACTTGCGAAAAGGACCACAATGAAGAAAGAGTAAAGTGCCCAAAAGTTGAGACTGTGAAGGCCAAGTCACGATTCTATGCTTCAGTAGTTTTTTTTTTGCATTAATACATATTAAACTATACAGTTCTTAGGTATAAGGAAAATAATAATGCTTTACTGACAATTCACTGTCATGAAACAAATATGTTTATTATTTTCAAAACGGGCATGACTCACCCTAAGAAACTTCTTTACTCCATCCTGTTTCATAAAGATAACTTCAGGATGGAAATGAATATGCCCTGATTCTGATCATGGGTTCCCAGGTTGACTCCATCACTGTCAAAGGCTGGCATTTGCCCGCTAAGCCTTTGTCCTCTGCTTCTGTACATTGTCACATAATCCTTAGAAGTGAAAACATCCATATTGTTCATTTCTCCAACATCTTGCTTAACATGAAATCCTTTCCATATTATTGCTGACAGGTTATAGCTAAATGCAGCACAAACAATGCCAGCTATAGGAAAGATATTGTGTTATCAAACAGATCAGCTTGTTAAAAAAGCAAAAACAAAGAACACTTGATCAATTGCCCTTCCTTCGATATGGTTTTTACTCTCTTAAGACACAAGCTAAGCTTTATGCACTGACCTCATCATCCACATGCCAGACCTTTAAATGTCAGATGGAGGCTGACATGTCCCTAGGGCTGCCTGTATGGGCACACAACCTGGGAGTGGGACCTAGAAGGCAGCACCCTTGGTTTACCCCTTCACTGTCACTGACCTGTTACTTTTAATAACTTTTGAACAATGCTCTTATTTCTTCATTTTGCAATGGACCTTGCAAATTATGTAGTCAGTTCTATATATTCTCTTAAATCATGTATTTTCAATGTTAGAAATTCTAGCTCCTATACTCACAATTATGTATATTTAATTAGCTTGTGTTCTTTAGTCTGTGAATGACCCTGTTAGCAGGTGGTGACCAGAATTAAGCATAGTCACCTAGGTGTGGTCTAATTAATGAGGAAATCAGAGGCATAATTATGTCCTATGTTGATTACCTCCTATGCCTCCCTAACTCCATCGCCTTCAAACCCAGTCTCTATAATTCTGTGGTCTACTCTGTGCCCAAGAAGGATAACACTGAGAAGGACAGCAACTGGGATCCCTTTTTGCCTAGCTTCCAGCTGGGTTTGGTTAATGATTGGCAACAGGAATGAGGGGCATAGAAGAGAGAGCTCAAGATGTTTTTTCTCCTCCATTTCTATCTCAGAGCTGTACCTCTAACAGAATCTGCATCCATCACTGACTAGAGTTCCCACTGGTTTGCCCCTCTTCCATAATTCCATACCTCATTGGGCTTAGAATACAATTTCTCTCCTTGTTCCATCATTTCCATATGAGTTTGATCTAGAAGGTATCCAACCATGTAATATGATAAATAGACATTTATTGAAGAAGATTCAAGATACAAGAAACATTGTACATAGGACAATGAGACCTCAGTCTCCTTCAAAGTAGGCACGTTGGGACCTCACACAGTTCTCCCAGTGTCCCTTCTTATTGCTAAAAACACTCTGCAAAGTCCTTTGTTGGAATTGCCATGAGCTGCCTTGTTGTATTTTCCTGAATCTCACTGGCAGTCTGAAATTCCGTCCCTTTCAAAGGTGATTTTATTTTGGGGAAAAGCCAGAAGTCACAGGGTATCAAATATGGGCTGCAGGGGAGCTGAGTCAGCTGGGTGATTTGATGTTTCACCAAAACTTCGGCATGAGATGTGATGCATGAGTGCAGGCCTTGTCAGTGATGAAGCTGCCAATCACCAGTTTCCCATAGTTGCAGCTGTTTTCATCATATTGCAGCTCTCAACCAAGAAAGAACACTGAGGTAGTACTCCTTATTAATTGTTTTGGCTGGAGGGGTATACTCATGATAGACAACACCTTACCAATAAAAAAAAACAGAGTCAACATGGTCTTGATCTTGCTGTGACTTTGTCACACCTCCTTCAGACATGGAGAACCAGGTGACTTCCATTGGGAAGACTGGGCCTTTGTTTCTGGATCATAGCTGTAGACCCATGATTCATCTGGGGTTATGACCTCCTTGAGGAAATTTGTTTGATTGGTAGTGGTTTGAATCAAGTTAGCAACTGCAGAACCATGTTCCTTTTGCTCTGGTAGCAAAAGCTATGGAACAAATTTTGCCATGACATGTTTCATGTCAGGATCCTGTGTCGGAATTTTGGACACAGTAGTTTTTTAAATCACCAGATCGGTTTCTAGTTCTCTCACTGTCACTCACTAATTTTTGTTGATTACAGCCATACACGTTCAACATTCTCAGGTGTTTTGCTTGTTGCAGGCCTTCCAGAATGTGGATCACTTTCCACAGATCCTCGACCATCTTTGAAGCTTTGTGCCACACTCATTGCATAGTCCCCAAAAGCCTTCTGCATTATCCAAATAGTTTCCATGGAGGAGTATTCAAGCTTAATGCAAAATATGATGCAGATCCATTGCTCTATTTCCTCAGTCATTTTGAATGTGAGGGCTAGCTACATAGTACACACACTTACTCAAGGTTGTTTACCGCCCCCACTGACTAGTACAATGAAGTCATCATTGTTCACGAATAGGCATTCCAGTCCACTCTACTTCGCTGCTAGGTTACATCAATGTCATGCAAGCCATTCTTGTTATATTAACAATGGCTGGACTTTTCTGGAGAGTCCTCATCATACGTCAAGTATTCTTCCAAGTGCTGGAGACGTAGTAGTGATCAAGCACATAAAATTTGCTATCTTAATGGAGCCTACATTCTTGTGAGGAGTGACAGATAATAAACCAGAGGACTTTGAACAGCTAAATGACATGGCTGACAATTTAGAAGAATCACTCTAGCAGATGTATTGAGAATACACTGCTAGAAACTAAAGGCAGAAACAGGGAGAACAATTAGAATAATCCAGGTGAAAGGTCATGGCAGCTCAGACCAAGGCAATGGCAGTGGGGATGCTAAGGCTAATTCTGGGCCTCAGCAGGCATCTTGTTGCCCTATTTCACTGAATCCCAAGGTAGGATTCATACTCCACTTGCATTTTACTGGTTTACTTCAAACATGGTATGAAAAACTCCATAGGGAATTTCAAAAGGTCAATAATACCCACCTCAAAAGGATAAGAGAAATAATTTTCTCTTTTGTTAGAAACATTTATTATTTTTTATTTTCTCAAATATTAAAAAAATAAAATTATAACAAGCTGCTTAGTATCCATGACAAAATGAAAAATAAAAGGCAAGTAAAAGACCTTTTATTGACTTTGTCTGTCTGACTAGTGAGCTGTTCTCAAGATTGGTCCACTCGTAGTTGCAGACAACAGTATGGTGAACACCAGAGGCAAAGGGAGGTGGGGAGCATGGACGAGTAAAGGGGGTCAAATATATGGTGACAAAAGGAGATTTGACTCTGGGTGGCAAACACACACAAAAAAATGCAATACACAGGTGATATATCACAATTAACCACTTGAAACCTATATAATTTTATTAACCAATGTCACCCCAATAAATTTAATTTAAAAAGCAGTTTATTGAATTGCTCATTGAACACTGTGTAAAACAAAAAAGGAGGTGGTTATTTTCTTTAGTTGGTCTTGATGTTTGGGTAAGGGTAAGAAAATATTCAGATAATCAAGGCTTCTTCAATAAGATTTATAATGGCTTTTAAAAGATTACGCTTTTAGGAAAAGGAGAATGTCTGCATTTTCCAAAAGGTAGAATAATTGACAATTATAATATTTAGAGCACTGGCTATGGCTACCACAACCTACTCTTCATAGAATAAAAATTCTTAATCTCTAATTGTATTCAGATCAGAAGCAATGTAGTAGTTATAGAAAGAGGAGGGGGAGGGAAGGAAGAAGAGAGGAAATGTCAACAGTTACCCTCTGAAGTGGTTTTTCAAGCTGTCTAGTACAGATTTTCTAAAGTAACATAAGGCTGTGTGTTAACACATAAATCCCAGAGCAATCTACTTCTTTAAGGACCTCCGTGTAGAACCCACCAAAATGTAAGTCCCATGAGAGCAGCTCCATGCCCAGTTCACTGTCGATCCCATGCCTAGAATGGTTCTTTCCTCGTGGTAGTCACTCGGCAAAACGTTTCCAAAGAATACATGAATCTAGCTCTTCTATTTCAAATAGATAAATTAATTAAATATTTAGCAATTACATTTTGACTGCTTAATATTTAATTAACAGTTAAATATTCATATTTACATGTTTAAACTATTTACACTGAAACGATATGACCCATTTCTTGTAGTCTTTCTTTAGCCTTTCTTTTCAGAAAGGCTAAAGCTTTAATGCACACTATACTAATTCACTGTCAGCCTCAAGATGGATGAAGTTCTCTTTATCCCTCAGTGGTTTGGAAGAGCTTAGCTGAATGCACAAGGACTGAAGATGTACCAAAAGGAAGGAAGTCAGTAGTTGCCCAGAAAGCTCTGTCCTCCTGTTGGCCCTATCCCAATTCTACTAGCAGTTATTAGCACACAGCCAAATACCCCAGGATTGAAAATTAAGGCCTTCAGAATTTTTGGCAGCAAGAATGTATTGTAGAATAAGACCTCAATGTTAGATTGTTTTGACTATCTGGGAGAAGGCATCATTATTTAGAATTTGCAATGTGAATTCTAACTCCCAAAAAGGAAGAAAGAATCTCAATTTGAAAGCTGCACATATTTGTCATTATTTAGAAAGAAGATTACACTTTAAAAGGTCTATATATTTTAAATAGAAATTTTTCTACCGCAAAAGACTTAGCATTTTATCATAAATTTGGCATTTGTTAGACCACTGAACTTAATTTAAATGGGCCAAACTTTGTCTCCTGGCAACCAGAATCCACAGGAATTGGTAGGCACTGTCTCCAGAGGAGGATCATGCTCCTCCATATTTATGAGCCGCATTATTAACTTCTCTGTCATTTCTCTAACTAACGGCAGGCCTTACTTTTTAAAACACCACAAAGTTAAGCAGCAAAGATTTTTCACTCTCCATTTTCTCTTGTTTTGCTTGTGTGTGTATGTGTGTAATAAGGGTGAGATTTAGACTGTTTTTCCTTTCTAAAAATTTTAGAGTTTTGTAGTCTAAAAACATTCTCCAATGACATTGTAGCTCAAATATAGCCTCTACTAAATATACATTATATTAAGTGTTTCCTGTTAAAATTGAAGAAATATTTTTAAAATATGATCTAAAATCTTCTGTCAATCATTGAGATTTCAGAACCAGCTTCTGGAAGCCCACTGTGACTCTGCCCCTCAGACTACTTGGTTTTAACATAGAAATGAAAATGATCATTTTGACAAGTGTTAACATCTGGGGCTTGTGAGTAGTGTCTAACAAGTCTGTGGCCTCTATCAGGATAATATAATGCATTTCACATGCATGGACACATGCACATTTTTCTGGGCTAACAGTCCATCCAATTCTCAAAGAGGCCTTGAGCAAACATAAGAAATTTTAGTGTGGGGGAATGCATGAAAGACCAAAATTAAGCAATTCTGGATTCTAATTATAGTAGCATATGTACAAGTTGTATAATGGTAAATGACTAACTTCCCTCCTTGGCCATGGTTACTTCATCTCTGAAATGAGAATAGGCTATACTAGAGATTTCATACTGTAGGCTGCAGTCAACTGTAGCACCAAAAAGAGTCATTGAGAGGAGGCTGTGTGTCCACAAGTACACCAAGCTCCATCTATATACTCACAACATACTTCACACATTACGTTTCTAAAGAAAGGTAACTTTACTGTGATTCAAGTTGGGCAGTGTTGGAAGAGAGGTCTGTGCATACACTAAACCACCAGAAAAATGAACAGGTGGGTCCCAGAGTACATCAAGCCTGAAATGTTGCTGAAGGCAAAAAGGACAAAACTGAAGTTGGCTTACTTCAAGCACCTCATGAGAAAGCAGGGTTCTTTGGAAAAGACAATAGTACTGAGAGAAAAAGAAGGCAGCAGGGAAAGAGGAAGACCAGATATGAGATGGATTGACTCCATAGAAGTAGCCATAGGTGTGAGTCTTTAGGAGCAGAGCAGGGCTATTGAGGAGAGGACAGTGTGGACCTCCCTCATTCACAGAGTTGCCAGGACTTAGAGTTAACTCAGTGGCATGTAACACACAATAAAATCCAAAGCATTTAAAAGCACTCATCAATTCACTCAAGTGTGTGGTCACTATGTGTTTTCTGAATCTACCAATAGTGAAAAAATGACACCTAAGTGTGGGCTCTCCCAAAATACACAGGAAGGGCTCCTCTAGAGGACCACTAAGCTATGTATGGTTCAATAAATACAAAGTTCAAAGGTTGAATTAAATATCCCAAGTGCAGGCCTATTAATTTGTTTTAATGTTTCTGTTTAACATGCATCAACATAATTTTAAAATTTAGGGCATTTGCTAGCATGTGCCTTTGTAGATGCATAGACTGCAGTAAAAGGATATTAAGAGTTGTAAATGGAGAAATTCTTTCCCTAAATGTTAACTAGAGGTGTGTGCCTATGTTATATACATATACTCAAGAGTATATTTCTTAGGAATGAACATTGGCTGCTGTGTGTAAGATCTAGTGTCAGACAAACTTAACTTTATACTCTAGCTCTTTCCCTAGACAAAAAAGGTGGGATTAAGTAAATAAACAGTTTTAATTTCAATTTTATCATGTGAAATTGGGACAATATATGGCACAGTCATTCCTCAAAAATTAGGCTCTACAGCTTACCTTCAATAGGTCCTTGGTTCTGGATTATTGGTTTGATTTCTACTTCCATGGATATAGGTATAGAACTAAAACCTAACAATGAGCACATAGGCAATTATGCTTTTAAAATAATATTGTAGGTGTTAATTCCTCATTAAAAAAACAAATAATGAAAGATATGCTTTGTAAAGCAAGATTTAAAGAAAACAAGCAATCAACTACAATTTACTTTACCACTCATCTTTAACTGTTATTTAACATGAACTAAATGCTGGTGTTATACAAATTCAATTAGAATATTCATTTATTCAGATTCAGATTGTCCTTTGTATAATAAAAGAAAATTAAAATTCTGAGATGATTCTAACTTATCACAAAAAGTTTTTACTTCAGCTAGTGTTCTACTTAAAATTAATAATGAGTATGGCAACATAATTTTGGTTCATTAATGTTCCTTTTTTTGGTTTTAGCCTCTCCTCTCTTTATCAACAAGTATTTATGACAAGATAAAGTTAACCTACATTTGTCAATGAGACCTCAAAAATTATCTTTAAATATATTACAAATTTATAAGAAATTAATGTATTAGTCATTTGCTAGCATGCACTATGCATGTCTTCCAATTCAATATAAATAATCTAAGAGAAGCCCCAAAAAGAATTTAAAAAATGAGAACAAATTTCCCCACTTCATCTGTACTGAATCTATATGTATAAATGATATATGCATTATTCTCATCCACTTCTGTTTTGTTTAAATACCAAGAATACTAGTTTGGGTCAGAGTGATATTTTAATGAAATAAATTAAAATATGAACAACTGAATAAAGTTGTTAGACACAGAGAAGAAACTGTCATTTTCCCAAACTTTATTATTGTTTATGTTTTTTAAGCCCAAAGAAAATAAGGCATACCAAAGAAAGATTGCCTGTTTTAACTCAGGTAAAAAGAAATAAGGGATTAATAATTTGACACATTATTAAAGGAAAAAATACAACTTAGATTAGTTGACCCTAAAATATAATTTCATATCATATTCCTAAATCGTTGAAGGTAAAGAACAAAAGGAAGTAGACATAAGTACCATTTCATTTATAGATAAATTGGTAGGTTTTTCTGAAAACAAAAAAACAAGTGATGTAATGTGGTTTATAATTTTATCAATTTTAGCTATGAATATTTATGTCAAATATATCAAAATGGGGGATTTTATTCTAATGATAGAATGGAGGAAAATGCCCTTATACATGCTATATATATGTTGATTACTTTTGAAGGACAAAATAAAATATTTCCTGAAAATAAGTGCTTCCGTTAGGTGTACAGATGATGAGTTGTGGAATTGTGCACCTGAAACTTGTATAATTTTGTTAACTAGTGACACCTCAATAAATTCAATAAAAAAGAAAAAATAATTCTTCAAAGATTTTAGAATATTACAGGCTACAAGAATTACTGAAAATAAACATTGTGTTTATTCATTCAACAAATACTTGAAAGTATGTGCTTTGACAGGCACTGTGATGTTGAGTTATGGTTGGTTGTGCCGCATAGGTGAATAAGATATAGCCCAACTTCAGGAATATGCATTAAAATGGGAGAAATAACCTTATTAACTATGAAGCATACCAAATTAAAAAATAAACAAACAGAGAGAGAAACAATATATTGAAAAACTGAAAGGAAAAAAAAAAGTCAATTCTAATTAGGAAGATCAAGAAAGCTCCAAAGTAGACCTGGCATTTGATCTAGGTCCCAATGATTAGTAGAACATAGACAGGGAAGGAGAAAAACTAGAGCAGCCCTGGAACACCAAGTTGAGGAAAAAGCAGGAACAAATGTGTTTTATTACACATTTGCAAAAATGTGCAAATTCTTAGCCATTGCAGTTGTTATTGCTGCTGTTTTTATTCCCTGAATAGTTTCTATGTTACAATCCAAGAATTACATTGTGTGTGATGTTATATAACATTTGGACAATAAATGCCCTTATATCTTTATATTGCCTTTATAAAGGCAATGCCTTCATATTGTCACTTGTTAGGTGTGTATATATGGAAAGTATGCGGGAATACTTTGAGCCTTTTTTATGGTTCAGAGTATAACATTAGGTATACTGTAAAGGCACACTACTTGGGCCATCTATTCAGATGTTCAATGATATTAACCCATCTATCAAGAGAGAGAGTAATCATTCCATGTCTCCTGGATCAAATAAATCCACCTGGATCAGCTTCAAGGCTTACTAACTTCATCAAAGATTGATGCATAATTATATCATTGTCAGCATGGACGTAGGGAAAGAAGTATCATGAACTATCAATGCGAGGGTAAACTAGGATGAGATTACTGGATGATAACTCATCTATCCATATCAAAACCTCACTGTTTCTCTCTACCTTTCTGATACAACAGCAAAATAATGATACTTTAGTGGAAGAGGTAAATGTTTTGTTTAAGGAATAATACAACAACTTATCTCAAAGTAATGTTTTAAGATGCATGAAAATCATATATATATGACTTTTGCATAGTCAAAATCACATATATACTAGAATAGTTGGAAATAACATAAATACCTAGTAATAATTATGATATAGTCAACAATACCATATTTACATACTATGTAGAAGTTAAAAATTAAAACATGCACACGTACATGTAGTGACATAGAAATATCCATGACATGTGTAAATGATGCTTAGCTTAGTTCTTTGCATATAGTTAGCACTTGATCCTGTTTAGCTATTAGTATTATTGTTCTGGTCTATTAGTAATAAAAATTAATATCAATATGTAAATAATAAGAAGCAGGTTTTATAACTATACCCAGGATGATTATAAAAACAGAGAGAAATAGGTATATATGTAACAACATGTTAAGTGGTGTTATATTTAGGTCATGACATTATAGTGATTTAAAAAATGATTCTTTGTTGAATATATACACCCCTGTGTTCATAGCAGCATTATTTACAACAGCCAAGATCTTAAAACAGTGCAAGTACCCATCAATTGATGAGCATATAAAAAAGATGTGGTACATTTACACAATGAAATATTATGCAGCTATACAAAACAAGGAACTCTTACCTTTTGCAACAGCATAGGTGGACCTGGAGAAGATTACGCTAAGCTAAATAAGCCAGGCAGAGAAAGACAAATACCATATGATCTCACTCATATGTGGAATCTAATGAATGAAATAAACTGACAAACAAAATAAAGCCAAAGGCATGGATACATGGAACAGACTGACAAATCTCAGAAGGGAGGGTGGTGGTGGGGACCGGAAGAGATTAGCCAAAGAATATATATATATTCTTTGCATATATATATATATATATATATATATATATATATATATATATATATGCATAGCCCACAACAATGCGGTAAAGGCCACACAGACAACAATGTGGTAAAGGCCAGGGGTTGGGGACCAGGTGGAGGGTGACAAAGTGGGGGAAATTGGTGACATCTGTAATAGCGTCAACAATAAAAAAATAAATAAACAAGATTCTTTGTTTATAAATATCTGGTACTCTCCAGATATTTTCTGAAGTTACTAATATTTTAAATCACATTGGCTTAGTCCAAATTGAAATTCACTCTAATAAAAACAGTGCTATATGGAAGTTTCAATCCCCTGCTGATTTAGTAGAAAAAAGTCTTTAAAACCTGGTGTTGCCAAAATGCCAAAAAGGCTGTCATTAAAGACTACCAAACTGTTAACATTTGGTTTGCAATTACTTATCTACTTGCCTGGCCCACATATCTCTAAATCATATTGATGACCTTTTTCCAAATCTGTTTTATTTGGAAAAACATATTTTTTGAGATTCTTTTAAGTTGCCTCAGAGACAAGTCTTCCAAATAGACAATTCAGAAAGGTCACTGGTAAGTAATTAACATTTAACTTTTATTTAAAATATTAAACTTTTTATTAAGAATAATATACAGCATTTTAAAGGTATTCTTAAGTTCAGCCTTAAATATCTTTAAAGTAAAAGTTGGAGCCTTCTTACAATTTTATATTTGGTATCTTATAATAACTAACTTGTCCATGTTACTTCATAAACTGTCCATGTTACAGTCAAGTTCAGCCATTGGTCTGTTCAATTACTTAAAATATTTCTTCAAATAGGAATTTTACCAAACATTTAAAGAAGAATTAACTCCTATCTTTCTCAATCTATTCCAAAAAAATTCAAGAAGAGGTAAGACTTTCAAAATCTTTTTATAAGGCCAGTATCATCTTAATTCCAAAACTAGGTAAAGACACAAGAAAGAAAGAAAACTACAGGCCAGTATCTCTGATGAACATAGATACTAAAATCCTTAACAAAATATTGGCAATCTGGATTTCACAATACATTTAAAACATCATACATCATGACCAAGTGGGATTCATCTCTGGGATGCAAAGATGGTACAATTTTTGCAAATCAATAAATGTGATAAAATCCAGTATCCATTTATGATAAAAACACTCAGCAAGTTGGGGATAGAAGATAACATAATTATACTTAGCATGAAAAAAATTTGTTCATTTAATAAATATTTGTTTAGTATACCTACTATATTTCCAAAACTGGGATACACAGTGGGGACTGATGGAGATCAAGTAGACAAAGTATTTGCCTCCAAATGTTTACAGTAATAGAGGAGATGTAGTGAACCAGCAGTTATAATACAGTGTGATGATTAGGTTGATAAAAGAAACTCAAAATTGAAGGAACACAGAGTTTTATCTTTTATTTTATTTTTAGTATATTTTATTGATTATCCTATTACAGTTGTTCCATTTTTTTCTCCCCTTTATTCCCCTGTGCCCTGCACTCCCCTCTAACCAGCATTCTCCCTGCTTAGTTTATATCCATGGGTCATACATATAAGTTCTTTGGTGTCTACATTTCCTATACTAATCTGAACCTCTCCCTGTCTATTTGGTACCTACCATTTATGCTTCTCATTCCCTGTACCTTTTCCCCCTCTCTCTACTCACTCCCTCCCCACTGATAACCCTCTATGTGATCTCCCTTTCTGTGATTCTGTTCCTGTTCTGGCTGTTTCCTTAATTTGTTTTTTTGTTTTTGTTTTTGTTTTGTTTGAGGTTCAGTCATTGATAGTTGTCAGCTTGTTGTCATTTTATTGTTCATTGTTTTGATCTTTTTGTTAGATAAATCCCTTTAACATTTCATATAATAAGGGCTTGGTGATGAGGAACTCCTTTAACTTGACCTTATCTGAGAAACATTTTATCTGCCCTTCCAAGCTAAATGATAACTTTGTTGAATAAAGTAATCTTGGATGTAGGCCCTTGCCTTTCATGACTTTGAATACTTCTTTCTAGCCCCTTCTTGCCTGAAAGGTTTCTTTTGAGAAATCAGCTGATAGCCTTATGGGAACTCCTTTGTAGGTAGCTGTCTCCTTTTCTCTTGCTGTTTTTAAGATCCTCTCCTTCTCTTTAATCTTGGATAATGTAATTATGATGTGCCTTGGTGTGTGCTTCCTTGGGTCCAACTTCTTTGGGACTCTTTGAGTTTCCTGGACTTCCTGGAAGTCTATTTCTTTTGCCAGATTGGGGAAGTTCTCCTTCATTATTTTTTCAAATAAGTTTTCAATTTCTTATTCTTCTTCTTCTCCTTCTGACACCCCTATGATTCAGATGTTGGAACATTTAAAGTTTTTCCAGAGGTTCCTAAGCCTCTCCTCATGTTTTTGAATTCTTGTTTCTCCATTCTGCTCTGGTTGACTATTTATTTCTTCCTTCTGCTCCAAATCATTGATTTGAGTCTTGGTTTCCTTCCCTTCACTGTTGGTTCCCTGTACATTTTCCATATTTCACTTTGCATAGCCTTCCCTTCTTCCTCTGTTTTGCTACTATACTCAGCCAATTCTGTGAGCATCCTGATTACCAGTGTTTTGAACTGTGCATCTAATAGGTTGGCTATCTCTTTGTCAACTTACTTGTTCTTCTAGAGTTTAGATCTGCTCTTTCATTTGGGCCATATTTTTTTTTTTTTTTTTGTCTCAGCATACCAGTCTGGATGAATGTCTCTTCTTCAACTCCTTTGTTGTCAGACTTCTATTCAGTTCAATTTTCTGGAAGTTCTGGTAGTTTTTTGTTCTTGAATTTGTTGTTATCCTTCTTTTGGTTGTGCAAGGAGGTGATGTGTATATACCTGTGCCTCCATCTTGGCCAGAAGTCTTGATGGAGCACACTGTTTTAGAAAATCACAACCATGAGTGGAAACAGTGGGAAGAATGTGAGTTCATGGGTGAAGGGAAGAAGGGAAGTTCTCCCTGCAAAGTACTCAGATTTATATTGAGATCTGATGCCTTACCTATTGTATTTTTATTATAAAACCCTACTCATAGTGGCCAGAGATTGCTCATACATCTCATAGGGACCTGCATGTCAGTCATCCATCCAGGCAGTAAAGAGAGGAGCAAGCTGATCTTGTTCTTGATGTTTAGCTGGGCACAGAATAATGTCATTCCAGAAATAAAATGAGCAGGTGGACATGTTTTGTTTCCCCTGGCTTGCACCAACTGGTAATTATTCTTTCTTTTTATTCCCTTTACATGTTATTTGCATTTGCCTTTATTGCTCTTTTTTCTTCTTTGTATTATATTTCTTAGTTTCAAATTTTATTTCCCCTTTCATTCTGCTCTTTAAATGATTTCCATGATCAACTTTATTCCTTTGAGACCTAATATTTTGCATAAAATCAGAAACTGATAACTATTTCTTGACTTTATATGTTTTGGGATATAAGCCTTTTCCTAATACTGATAATAAAAAATTTAAAAAGGTGTGTGCATTTTAGCTCGACAAGGCATAGGAGACATAGGAGGTCATAAAAAAAAATGTGTTTGTTGCATGTAGTAGTCGAAACCTCTAAGAACTTTTTGATTTCTTCTAGACTTGGACTATGCGCCCACCCGAGTTATACCTAAGTTAACAAAGAAACAGCATGCTTTCTCCAAATGTGTAAAAGGAAAATTTTATTAAGGTTTCATTTCTTATTGTCATGGGTACAATTTTGTTTCTTATCATTGTTAGAATTGCGTGAACTGGAATCAGCATGCCATCCTTAAGCATGGCAGTGACGCTGTAGCCATCTGTCTTTTGTGAACCACCCTGCGAGTTAATTAAAGAAACCAGCACATAACTCAAACTGCTTTGAATACCAATCCCCGATTCAAGAATTGGGGAATAAAGTCCCTCATGCTTTGGACTAGTAATATGGGAAGTCAGAATGTTTATACCAGTAGTTTTCAAGTTTTTTTATAAATAAAAGTACCAGTTTTCTTTCTTTCTTGAAAGGGAATCTTACACATAAGGCAGATAGAATGGGACTGCTCTGGCTGAGATGGCGTGGGTTGTTCCAAGCTCCCTCTTTTCTTCTCTGCCTATCCTTTTAGCATCCCTCCTCCTTCCACTCTCCCAGGCACCTCTGAGGCATTTCCAGGGGGTCAAGATTTCTGTTGTTCACACTTGAAAGTCAGTGGCTGCACAATCTAATTTTCTGGTTTTAGCTCAAGCTTGGGCCTTAAAATTACAATTGTTTCCAAAAATAAAAAAAAACTTCATACATGCAAATTATTGACATTATTATTGGTAGTTGGGGGAAAGTAGATAGGAGTGAGGTGTTTTAGATATAGTAGAATATTTATTCACTACTTTTTCCTTAGCTCTGAATACGTTGTTTTTTAGTAAAAGGAGAGTAGCCATGGTGATCACCACCTCTAACCAGTAAGAGCAGGTCTTCTCCTGCATTACAGATGATTTATATTAATCTATTAATCAACCAAAACTACATCAACACAGAGTCAGTAGTTACAAAGACTTAAAAACCAGAAATGATGTTTGAGAGTTAAAGCAGAGCCTTGAATGCTGAGTTCCCCAGGCAAAGAGTGTAGAAGGAACACCAGGAAAAGGGAGTAACAGCTGCAAAGGCACACAGATTAAAAAGCAAAACCACATGAGGAGTAGCTACACCTCCATGGTGTGCATCGGTAGGTGGAGAGTTGTGCCAGGAAGAAGGTGTTAGTCCCTTGACTGTCCCAATAAGGAGTTTGCATTTGCTTCTGCATGGATGGCACTGGCCTGTAAATATGGTTTTGGATAATCAGTGTTGTATATGGTTGTTTAATCAGTGTTAATTCAACAAAAGTTTTCAACAGAATGACCAAACATGCTCAAAACAGGGATTTCTACCAACTTTAATATGCAAGAACATCAAAATATTAATTAATACAGGAGGAAGGATTAAATGGCAAGGGCTACACAAGTAGTATAGTAAAAGGGAATCATTTTTCATAATTGTGCATAAAGTCTCTCATTTTGTCATCCTACTGTTTTCATCTCATGTATTCCCTGTTCCTTTGTTTAAAAAAATCAATATGTTCAATTCATTTTTAATGCCAAAGAATGCTTCACTGGTAAAGTGCTTAGATTCCTCAGTGACTCTACTTGTGCAAAAAAATCCCTGGATGTAAACATTCTTACTCAAATTAGAGCACAAGAAATAATAAAGAAGTTTAATTAAGAAAGCTCCAGGTGATAACATTTCTTTGACTGAGATTCCACCAGTAATGTGAATGCCATTGTGTTTTTATTGTCTCCCAGAACCTTGTAAAGAGGCCAGATTAAATAACTAACCTAAAACAACAGTAACTTTCGAAGAGGTCGTAACAGTTTGGTCCTTAAAATAATTGATTAGTTTGTTTGCAAATTATAGACATCCTAGTGAATTGCAGCCTTTGTTTTCAGTTCTTTGTAATCCAGTGCATTTTCTGTCTGGAATTTGAGTCAAACTAGTTCACTCTGAACCAAACACATACACACAGAGATGCACATGGCTTTGTTATGTTTCTTTCTTGCTTATACACCTTCACTAGTTCTCTATAATCCAAAACCCTGAGTTTGCCATAGAAGAAACTTTACAGTCTGGCCTCTCCCTATCTTTCCAGTTTAAACTTCAGCATCTGTATCCCTACATTCTTTGCACTTACCAAAGTAAATCTCTTACTTACCCCAGTACTTACTTACTTACTTATAAGACAACCTCATAAGAATGGAAAACATTTCTCCTAAAAAAGACTTTTCATGAAGTCCTAGTAGTGACCAAGCAATTTAACCTCCAAGATGCAGCTCAAATGTATCTTGTTTTAGGTCACACACAATTTTAAGAACATTTATTCTTTGCCCCAAACTATTAAAGTGACAAGCCTTTGACACTGATTATTCATAGTTATTATTTACAACAAACTCTTAGGTAAGTTTTATCATCTCCATCTTAGAAAGAGAAATCTGAGGCCCCAAACAAGAAAGGACATGCACTCAAAGATACACTCAGAATTTGAATCCATATCTATTGAAACAAAGTCCAGATCTATTAATTTCTATTGTATCACAATTTTCACTGCAGTATGCTACTTTTCATGGTGAGTGAGAGAGAGGAAGTCCCATAGGGCACCAAGAGCTCTCAACTGGAAGCCTTGTGGAACATTATTAATTGATGAGAAGATCACAGGAGAAATAAAAGAAGCTATGTTTTTTTTTTAATTTTATGTATTTATTTTTAGAGAGAGGGGAAGGAAGAGACAGAGAGGGAGAGAAGCATCGATGTGAGAGAGAAACATTGATTGGTTCCATCTCATATGTGCCCTGACTTGGGACCCAATCTGCAACCCAGGTATGTGCCCTGACCAGGAATTCAACTGGCGACCTTCTGCTTTGCGTAATGATGTGTAACCAACTGAGCCACACCAGTCAATGTTATCAGTGAGTAATAGCAATATGTTGAGATGGTTATGTACAATAAAAAATTGGCTATACTCAGTATGACTGAGACTTTCAAATTTCAGAATTAGTAGCATTTATGTGTTAGAAGAAATGGTGGAAATGGATGAAATTATGCAATTGCTGCTAACTCTGAAGCTAATGTATAGAAGAGACTCACATCCATTTCATGATGATTGTTAGTTGTCTGTAGGAATTTTACAGCATATCAGTTTCAAAATGAAAGTTAGATTTGGTTAAATGACTACTATAAATTTAAAAACTGTACGAACATCAAAATGTGTTGCCTAATATGTGAGAGGAGAGATATCTGCCACAGAATGCAGGAGTTCTTTACTGACAACACCTGTGGGAAGCTGTGTTAGAATTCATCAGTTATTCTCTCTAACCTCAGAGTGATAACAGTTATTAATAACAACAGCAGCAATATGCTGAAAAGGGATCACTCACTGTTGCATACTAGGGGATTGTAAGGGTTCAAGAAATGGTGCCATATTAATAGAGCAATTAGAGTTGCTTGCTTGATACATGCATTGCTCTAAAATTTTCGACTTGGGCTTCTAGTTTGCATCCTGCAGTTTATTAGAACGAAAAAAAATGAGAAAACTGTGATAACAAAGATGTTGAACCTATCTCTTGAGGTACTGAAAGAGCAAATGCCGTATTGTAAAAATCAATTAAACTCAAACTTCAAAGTAATTTCAAAGTTCAGTAGTGTTGCATCTATAAGTACAATAAATCAAAAGCTCCTAGCATAAAACTGGGCAGAAAATAGGTTTTCAGAATGAGATCTTGAGAAAGTCTAAATGGCTTCTTTAAATTGCAAAAGGCCATTTTATTATATGTTCCTTCATTAAAACTATGTTTGAAGGACTACATGAAGGTAGGTTGAGCAGAAATATCACCTAAATATATATACTTTGATAGTCCCTTAAATTCACATATCCTGACCCCTTACAAATCATAAGACCATGCGAACCTGCAACCTCATTTGCTTCCTTATGCCTTGGCATAGACATTATTGCTGGTCTCTGTGGGGTGTTCTGGCCACTGAATAGATACTACTTGACCAACCTCCTTCAGCCAAGCACAGGAACCACAGTAATAGAGAATTACTGTGGATAAAGAATCCTCTCTACCCACAATATGATCAATGCCTAACTTGGTAATTCGATCCCAATGTCTGTGCAGCTGAATCACATAGGTTATGGAAAAAATATAAAATGTCATTTTATGGAGAAAAAAGGAATGAATTCACTGCAAGGCAGAAAATTGTATAATTGAATGTTTTGTGCTGCTAAGGATATTTCAACAGCCATTTGCATATGACCTTTGTTTGTGGCATTCTGCTTAAGAAGCATTCAGGAGAAGTATTTCACCTAAATGCACATGTCATGAAGCAGAGGCTTCTGTAAACACCACTGAAAGAAACACATTAGATTTTATGTTGATTCAGACTTTGGATCATAACTGGTATAGACAAAGTTCCTATTCAAAGAATGATCATCAACGTGCTGTTCAACTATTGTTAGAGTTAGATTCACATTCTGGCCATTTCTCAGTAGATTCATTTAATGTTAAATATGAATCCACAATTTAGCTAAAATGCTTTCCTTTCCCAATGGAAGAATGAAAAAAGCATAATATCAAATTGTGCTGGTCTCCTGCATATAATAGCATCAAAAATATTCCATTTAGGATGCAATGATGCAGACTTAAAAAGAAATTGGTAAAGCATTGAAAACCTCTTATCAAGCTCAGGAGATCCCAAAATGATATGACACGTGATGCTTACAGTGATTTTTAACACAATGTTAAAAAAAAGTTTTAGCTACCATTCTTTGTGTGATCCCTTAGGTAAGTAAGGCCAGTATTACTATTTTTGTTATAATGTTATATAAAGAAAAATGATGCCCTGGCTGGTGTGGCTGAGTGGATTGAGTGCCAGCCTGTGAACCAAAGGGTCACTGGTTTGATTCCCAGTCAGGGCACATGCCTGGGTTGCAGGTCAGGTCCCCCGTAGGGGACACTCGAGAGGCAACCACACATTGATATTTCTGTCTCTTTCTTCCTCCCTTGCCCCCTCTCTAAAAATAAATAAAATATTGAAAAAAATAATGAAAGACTTCGGAAGGAAGGAAGGAAGGAAGGAAGGAAGGAAGGAAGGAAGGAAGGAAGGAAGGAAGGAAGGAAGGGAGGGAAGGCCCAGAGAGAATAAGTAACTGATGAAAGACAAACAATTTAGGACTATGGTTAGGTCTAATGTTAAAGCCTGACTCTGTGCAATAGAACCTTCTGCAATGATGGAAATGTTCTGTAAGTCTGAGCTGTCTGCCATGTCAGCTCTGGCCACTGAGTGCTTGAAATGTGATTAGTGCAGCTAAGGAACTGACTTTTTCATTTGTTCAATTTTTGAATTATTTAAATTTAAATAGCCACACATGTCCAGTAGCTACAATATTGGACAACACAGTGCTGGGCAATCCCTCTTTGCTATCTTGTAATCACCTGGTTGATTTTGTTCCCACCATTGGGCGCTCAGTCTACTTGCAACAATGGTTCTGTTAGCCTCACGTCCTGGTGGTGTGCATGGGACAGATGGCACTGGGGATGGGCAAATGGAGGAGACCAGCAAATGGGCGACGGTAATGGCTGAAGGAGTAGTCTAACAGGGTGAAGGGAAAGGAGTCTTTAAGATGTTATGTCTTCCAAAATAATACAGTTAATAAAGGTAGATTCCCATTTACTAAGTTCCCCAAAAATTATATGGACAAACTTATGATTTGCATTTGACCTTTCTAACACTTCAGTTGTATAAGAATAATAACAACAACGAAAAGTGAACCAAGTTATTTTATATTATTATTTTTACAAATATAAATTAAACTAACATAACATCCAGTTACACAACCACAAGGGGTGGAACATTATGATTCTGTGAGAATAAAAAAGGTGAAGACAATCTCTGAAAATCTGCTACACAAAATATTTTGAACAGTGCAATGTATGTTTTATACTTGTACATTGATCACTGCTATGCTTAAATGGTAATACTGAAAAATCTTTTGCCAAATATTCAGATTTAACAGTAACAGTTGATGAGTATTTATGTTTAATCATATGATTTCAAAAATAAATTTTGTATACCATGCACCTTAGCTCCCAATAACTATAACTATATATACAATTATGATACATAATTATAATTTTTAAAAGTCTCCATTTCTTCAGCATATAAAACTAATTTGTCAAACTTCTTCCCCCACACTCAACTTCTTCATTAGCTAAAATGCCTGTACTTTTTGTATCAAATTTCTTGACATTTCACCTACACTCTAATCGCACCTTTGTTTCCTTCCCTGTCCCAAATTTACCCCGAACTTTCTCACTTTTCTGCCATTATGGGTGGAGTTCTGCTAGTGTGCTCTTCCCACCTGTCCCCACCTACTAAATCTTACATTATCAGTCACTAGATCAGAGGCCTCCCAGTACAGAAATTTTTCTTTTATTAGAATGTATCACTCCCTCCTTAGTATTTTTTAGCAATCCTGACTTTAACATTATGTTTCACACAATAAAAAGATCTCTAAAAACACATTACTAGTCAGTAATTGAACAGCTCCTTAAGTTGAGGACTGTTTGAATCCCTCTAAAGTGCCTGCTTATAAAATAGGTTCTTAGAACACTACAAAATCATGTTTGAACACACTCAAGTTCAATTTGTACCAAATGGAATTTGAAAAACTTTTCAGCTGTGGATGTAATTACTAAATACTAACTTTTCTCATTATGTAAATAACCCATGTGACTTCACAGATAATTAAAACATGTTGTTTTAAAAGAAAAAATAATAAAAAAATAAAAATACAGTTGAAAGGAATTTTTTCAAAAATCAACATGTGAAAACAGCATTTGTGTTTCAACTGTTTTTGTCTTACTGTTTCTAGACCAGCGATTTTCAACCAGTGTGCCATGGCACATCAGTGCGCCGCAAAAAATTTTAAAACGTGCAGTACCTGACTGTTTAGTTAGGCACTGACCTCTTTCCCCTTAGACTGTCAAATAAAAAACATGACAACAGCCAACACAGCATAGCTGTCTGGTGTGAATAAATCAAAATTATACCTATTTTTTCCTCAGATTGGCAAAAATAGATTTTTTGGTGTGCCATAGCATTTTAGTTGTTAGTTTATGTGTGCCATGAGATGAAAAAGGTTGAAAATTGCTCGTTGAGACCATCAGTTCACAAAACAGCATTAGAAAGAAACCCAGTCCTCTACTCAAGTATTCCTGGTACTACTCGTAAGTGAGAATGTGAAAGTGTGAAGCATAGAGTAGCAGGTTGGCACAGGATTCCCTCACCTTGATAATTCTGTCAGAATAATCACCTAATGCTTTGCTTTCACAATCTTTGCACATAAAAACTGGAGTTTTCAGAGTACAGCTCCCTTAACAGAATTTTTAAGTAAAGCAGTCAGAGAATAAAATAAATCTAAGTGACATGACATTTATCATAATAAAACTTATTCTAATTAAGTGAATTATTTTGTTTCCCAGTTATTATTCTAAAAACATATTTTACCATGACTTGATAAACATTTTATTTATTTATTCAGCAAGTGTTCATTAAGCAAGCATTGTATGCTATGCACTCTGCTAGGCTAGAGACTGATTATAAATGTTACATTGTCTTTGTTCTCAAGAACTCATGGTCTGATCAGGGAGGCAGAATTACATAATAGCTAAAAACACAACTTTAAGTACACTGACTTTCATTTCTTTCCAGGCTTAAGTAATCATTTAACTTTGGGCAGTTCCCTCAGCTTCCCTTGAGCCCACTCTTCATGGGTAAAATGGGGGACATTCAAGAACATACCTCATTGGGTTAGTGTGAGAATTATACAGCTTAATGTATGTAATTACATACAATACTTAGTATGGTGTTCGGAATTTAATAAATACTCAGTAATTACTAGTGATAATAATTGTAATTCAAGATAAACAGTCCTATGACCAAAGAGCACTGAGTCTGCTAGGCAAACATGAACGGAAAAGGACCTCATTCTGTCAGAGCAGTTGGAGGAGGCCTCTCAGAGGGAGAAATGTTGAAAGTAAGACTCGAAAGATGAGTGGGAATTTTCCAGGTGACATCACTGAGAAGGAGACCGGTGTTCCAGATTAAGGGCACATACTTGGAGGAATATGTGTGAGCAGCTCAGCATGGCTGGAGCAGAAGGCACATGGAGAAGAGCCTATGAAGCCTGGCAAAGGGATCCACAAAACACTCAGAGGGGGAGGGCTGTGAATGGATTTCCATTTTATAAAGAGCAGTATGGCTACAGTTTCTAGAAGACATTTTAGAGAGCTGAAGTGTTAAATGAGAAAACAGGTTGGGAGTTTAGTCCCACTATTCCAGGCCATAGCTGAGAAAACTTTGAATTTAGTTACAGACTGCATGTATGGAGATGAGGGAAGGATGAGAACAATCAAAATGATGTAATGATTAGTAATGGGTGTTGTGTTGATGTATCACCATACTATCCCACTAAAAGAAAGTATGTTCTTTAAAAGACCTATTTTTTTACCCATTTGCCATAATGAAAATGGACATATGAATACCTGAATTACCACTCCTACTAATATTAGATTTCAATCATTGTTTGAGATCTAAGTACATCATATTAGAAACAGTGAGGAGAATTTGGTCCAACGAGATGAGTACTATCCTGATAGGTTTCTATGTATGTTACTGCATGAGAATTTTCTCAATATACGCAAAAAAAAAAAAACAAGATGCATTTCTGGATCAATGGGACTTAAATATTAAAAGGAATAAAACATTAACTAAGATTACTCAAAGGGAAAATAAAAAGCAATATTATCTCTATGGGGAAATTATTTTAAAGCATGAAATAATTCCATAATACACTTCAATCTTCTGATAAGCCTCTATTCAGAACCTATTCATTAATTGAGAGAGTTTGGTCTGATGGAAAGAGCATGATTTAAAGACTGTTTTGTGGATTACACGGTCTTTGAGAAGGTTGCCAACCCTTACACTTTATCCATAAGGAAACTGAAGCTAATAATAATAACAGGCTTAGATGATTGGAAAGAAAAAGTAAACTGCAGATTTAAAGTAATTAGCATGGTCTAGCTCTTTATTAGGTGCCAAATAAATTTGGGTGTTTTTTTCTACTATCAATCATAATAGTTAGGGAGACCACATATCCAAGTTTTCTCAAAACTGCCCCAGTTATCCTTGTTGTCATGGTGTCCTGGTTTAGTATTTCTCTTGAATTTTTCATTTTTAAATATTTATTTTTTAACTATTGCATTAAACCTTGAGAAAATACTATAAGGAGGCCTTGGGCATATTTATGCATCTACCCAATAAAATATTTAATCTAATGTAGTCCCAAGGCCAGGCTGGTAAGGATTCTCCTTTCTTTCTTTTGAGAATGTAGTTTTTATAACTGGCACAGTCTTGGTTTTAAGTTCTGACTTTGTGTTTGTTTCCCCCAAACACTCCCCAGCCTCTATTTCTTAATCTGACTTGCAGCTGAGGGTGTCCAGGACTATACTTGTATTCTTTCAAGTGAAATATAAGCATGAATGATGTGCAGAGCTTCAGTATTGCCTCCTTAAAGGAAATTGCTTGTTTTGCACTTTTTTTCCTTTTCCTCCTGAGGCTCAAATGTAGATGACAGTCATCAGCCAGCTACAACCATGATATGAAGGCAAGACCTTAAGGGAATGGTGGGCAGTGGGACAGATACCATGTGTATCCCCAGCGATCTTACAGGACAGAGCCATCTACCTGCTTTGGACCACCTAGTCACCTCTGAACATATTTCTCACCTGCATGAGAAATAACAAAATATCTTTCTTGTTCAAAAATAACTGCATTAAGGGATTTGGGATGGTTTCATAATGTCCATTTTTTAATTTCACCTTCCTCTGTAATCTTGTTTATTAAAGAGTGAAACAAATGTGCAGTTAACAATGTTTTCACTTTACCATGTGGTTAAATGTGAAGTTCCTCTCTCTTCTGCTGACTCTTTTCACACACACTCTAAGTAGTCATCTTTTCAAGGGTAGCATGCAGGATTCATGCTGACAAAACACAACATGCTTTGGCATGAGTGGCTCAGGCTAGGTAACACCTTTGGGTCTTGTGTGGTTGTAAGGGAAGTGTTTGAAAGCTGTCTGGTTTTAGCGTACCAGTCAGTTTGCTGCATTAAGAGAAAAAGTGTAAAATGAAGAAATTAGGTGCATGGAAAATATGTTCATGAGATAGAGATCAAGCAATATTGCCAATGAGTGTGTAAGAGAGTAATTTGAACTCTATTTTTTGCAGTTGTTTGGTCATTTATGAATGGGGTACAACTATGTAGGCATTTAATTATATTATAATGCTTTTTATTATTTTGTAAATAAACTGCTTCAGCTGCAGCAACCTGAAAAAAATAGAGGTGCATGTTTAATGAAAAGTTACTGACTTTCCATTGCTGTAGACATTGACATATAATACAAACATACACAAAAAATTTTTGGACGTTTAGCATTGCACACGACAGTCACAGTCCTATCACTGTTTGAAAACCTCAACATTCGATGACACCAAGTTTTTCTAGTTAGCATCTGGTTCAAAAGTGAGTCATTATTTTAAGAACACTGTGCCTAGAACAATAATGCAACCTACATATAGATACAGGAGGTACATTACTTTCCATTTAGATCAAATAACTCAGTTGTATATTAATTTTTGTCATTTCCATTTCAAGTTGTCTTGTATAAATATGGAAAATAAAACATGGTGCCAAACAGGTTTACTGTAATAGTTATATGATGCAGTTCATAATAGAATTATTAGACACTTCTTTTTTTCCCCTTTCATTACAACTTTTGGAAGTTCTTTCCACTGAAAATAAAACTTTTGGAAGTTCTTTCCACTGAAAATAAACTATCTGGCAACATTGTGAATGTTATTATAAATTCAGTCAAAAGATAAGCATTGAAGATAAAATAACTTGCTTTGTGATGCTAATAAAAGTACAAATTTTGATGGAGCTCAGTGAGATAGGAAACGATATTCTTACTATACAAAAATGGTAAGGAAAAAAATATACTTGCAATTTGGTGCTGTGTACACATAATTCATAAATGCATCAAAACAAGCTGCAATATTCTACCAATTCAAGTTGAATCTGTAGTTTCAAAAGCACAAATATATATTCAAAGGGTATCTGAACTTCAAATTATTTGTAATGTAACTGATAGTGAATTTTCAAAAAACCTCAAAAATGTTGCATATGGCCTTTGTCTCTTTGCTGCCCATTAATCAAAACTTATATTTTAGCATTTGAGGTACTAATTTTATCTATATCTCAATTTTCTTTCCTAATATTAAATGAATTTTATTAGTGAGTTGTATAAATTTTGGTTGAAATTTAGTTCAAAGTCAGTTTAGAATTTGCAGTCACATTACTCAATTATTGAAGTACAAATTTTTTTTTAATTTCAGTAAAATTTCAAATAATGACAAGGAAGCTTAACAAAAAAGTATTTATATCTATCCTACCAAAGCAAAAAGGGCAGATTGGAAAAATGTGCATAATGCCCTAATTATAAATTTTGAACTGTGTTTTGTTCTTTCTGAAATCGGAAAGAGAGTATTTTAAGATCTCCTACTTTTAATAGGGGAATTTATAATTTATAAATTATAAATTCCAAAGATTGAAATTGAGAACATATAGAAGTTTTCTGTATCTAAAATTGTTAAAATAATTAAAAGAATCATAGAAACAACTGTTTGATGAGTTTTGACTTATAAAATATTTGTCAAGGAAAAAAATTTAAGGGAGGAAAGACCATAGCCATAAGACTATTTGGGGTTAGATATTTATAATTTGAGCATAAAATTGTAAGTGAACATATCCTTTATTTAACATAATTTGTTCTGATATCTACTAGGTACATTGTTGGGTACTCAGAATGACTTTTGTTATGTGGTGATATATATTGATATTTACTATATTAGGAAGTAAAGCTAAATTATAAATTTTACAGAAAAAATAAAATAGTGACATCATGCCTAAATATATTCAGAATTGTATCAGGAACTCTACTAGAGACCTATATCTAAGTAACTGATAGTTTTATGTAAAATTTTACCGAATAATAATATTTAGACAATGTAATTTTTAATGTTCAAATACCTAACATAAACAAGATTTAAAATTAGCTTCAATATACATAAATGTTATTTTTTGAAAATAATTGTGTGTCATGTGCATCTAAAATTTTGAAATTTAAATTTTAAAATATTAAGTCCCCGAGTAAATACTGTTATATTGATATGAACTGATAAATATGCACTACTCATATCAAAACTGGAGTTACTTTAAAGCAACTCCAGTTTGGGAACAAATCAAGATACTATATTGCCCTGGCTGGTGTAGTTCAGTGGACTGAGCAAGGGTTGAGAACCAAAAGGTCGCCAGTTCGATTCCCAGTCAGGGCACATGCCTCGGTTGCGGGCCAGGTCTCCAGTGGGGGCCATGTGAGAGGCAACCACACATTGATGTTTCTCTCCCTCTCTTTCCCCTTCCCTTCCCCTCTCTCTAAAAATAAATAGATAAAATCTTTTTTAAAAAAAAGATACTATACTCCCCCACACATGCACACACAGGGACACATACACACAGTTTCACCTCTTATTTGGGATAGTGTTGAGGTCTTGACCTTGGGTAAATCAGCCAGAGACATAGAATTCTAAGTTAGAACCACTGCCTAGCCAAGAATTAGGAAATGTGATAAGAGGTCAGTGTATTGCTATCAATCATACCACTGACTTCTATGTTTAGATGAGATGGGGCAGAATAAATCATAAAATCAAACCAAGTTTTCCTGACAGGAAAAAATAATACAGCTAGAACTTGAAAAGATTTCCTTCTCTTATTTTTCATAGAACATTTTCAATGCAATTTACAATATGGTGTTAAAAGCAAAGCAAAGCAAAGTAGCATAGCAGCAGTAGTGGAAAATATCACTGTTTTCACTGCTGGGATTATATCCTAAGAACCCTGAAACACCAATCCAAAAGAACCTATGCACCCCAATGTTCACAGCAGCACAATTTACGATAGCCAAGTGTTGGAAGCAACCCAGGTGCCCATCAGTAAATGAATGGATTGAAAAACTATGGTACATTTACACAATGGAATTCTATGCAGCAGAAAGAAAGGAGCTCCTATCCTTTGCGACAGCATGGATGGAACTGGAGAGCATTATGCTAAGTGAAATAAGCCAGGTGGTGAAAGACAAATACCATGTGATCTCACCTATAAGTGGACCTAATTAACAAAACAAATAAGCAGGCAAAATATAACCAGAGGCATTGAAATTAAGAATAATCTGACAGTAACCAGAGGGGAGGGGGCAAGGGTTTTCAGGAACTACTACTATAAAGGACACGTGGACAAAACCAAGGTTGGGGTGGACTCAGCGGTGGGAAGTGGGGATGGCTGGAGTCAGGGTGGGGAGTGGTAGGGGGAAAATGGAAACAACTGTACTTGAACAATAAGAAAAAAGAAGTTAAAAAAAGAAACAATAAAAAAGATTTTAAAAATTTTGCTGGCTATGTAGTGCTGCTTTTCTTTTCCTTCCCAGTTTTGTTGTTTTTCCCACTTTTACAAAAGACATGGACCTAGGGTGATATAATATATATTCTCCATAGAGGTTGAGCAGAACAGCTTGTAAGCCAGTTCAGTTAAGTGCTGGAAAAATAAAACAAACAAACAATGACAACAACAACAACAACAACAAACCAAAGCTTAGGAAACCCTGTGCCTTATCCCTCAATACTGAGGAGGAGTCCAGTGCTAGAATTTGTGAAGCATTGCTCAGGGATCTAGAGGGCTGTCTCATTGCAACCAGGCATGTAGTGGTCATATCTTGCTGAGACTTTCCAGGAATGCAGGCAGTGCACAGATTACTAAATTGATATTTAAAACTCAGATTTCAAAAGTAAGCTCTGACCAACCTGAGAAAATGTTTAAGTATTGTGAAAAAATTGGAAATTGTATCTTTCAAGTTTCTAATAAATTTAATTACCTAACACTTAAAAAAACTACGGTGTTCAATGAAGCCTCCACTAATAAGATGATATCTAGAAGAGGAAAGGAGCAATCCATGCAGACTGTAGGAGTGAAGCATGTTCTACAGGCAGAGGGAACCTCACATGCAAAGGAACTGAGATGCACTTGCAATTGGAGTGTTGGGAGAAGGGCAAGTAGAGTGTTTGCCTAAAATAAAATACAAGAATGGGAGGAAAGAAGTCTCATATGAGGTCAGAGAAGTAATAGGGATCAGGATGTGTAGGTCAGCTTACATTTACTATGTGTGAATTTGAGAACTACTGAAAGGTCATAAAAGGAGCAAGATATTATCCAATAATTAACACAGATAACCATCAGTGTGTGTCAGGCAGTATTCTAAGCACTTTATATAAGATTATTTAATTCCCATAACAACTCTATGAAGTAGGCACTTTATAAGAATATTATTAAATAACAATAATTTTATTTGCCAAGAGTAGATTTCATATGCTCTCATCATACACAAAAGGTAATTCTATGTAAGGAAATAAAATACTAAGTAGCTTGACCATAGTGATCCTTTCACTATGTATTTTAAACATTACATTGCATTTATATATAGTTTTTATTTTAAAAATTATGTTGCTACCTCTTAAAAGGGCTTTATGGAATTCTTAAAACTGACTTTTTCAACCACTTTTAGACAAAGACAAAGCTTTCTAGAAAGGAATATGCACAACAAACTGGAAGTTGGTTTCTGGCTAATGCTTCATGTAGCAGAACTAATTTCTAATTTAAAAGAATCCCTCTGCATTTTGAGAACAGCCAGTAGCAGAGTAAATGTGGAATCAGGAAGATTTGGTAAACTCACAAATTCAAGGATTTTGGGATACTCGGGAAAATGTGAGATATGAAGATATTTTGGTTGATTTATCCTAGGTTCTCCATCACTGCTGGACACCTAATAGAGTTGGTTGCATTTGATAACACAGGGCAAAAAGAGCATTTAAGGAGTCCAGCAGAATGAGAGCACAAATCTAAAACCAAACAAGTCTTTGGGACTATAGTCAGTACAAATAGTGAGCTCAAATTCAAGTGAAGTCACCTGTTATTTCTATTCCATTGTTGTATGAAAAATATATCCTAGATCTACCAAAGTGAGTCAACAGATATTGGCATTTCCATGATACTGATATGGCTGAGAGAGATTAGGCCATATACACAAGAACACACAGGGAACTGGTAATTTCTACTAGAACTCAATTTGTGTTAGACTTCAGGGTCTAAAATAGCTCTAAATTATACCACTAACCCTTTGAAGTTGCTCAGGAGTCTCTGGATCTCTGGGTGATAAATTTTTCAGGAATAACCTAAATATACACATAAAGCAAGGAAATATAGGAGGCTTGACTGGAGACAGGTGGGGTAAAAGAGGAACGATGTGACTAGGCAACATACATGAATTCACTGTTTTAGAACATTGTTTTTAGCATCTAGACAGGGAGATAAATAAATGGGTTCAATGGACTGGCACCTTGGCTGTTCCCAATGATTTACTTTTTTTGTTTAAGTCAAAACAACTCAGCCAAGTTGTCCTCAGAGAAATGTTATAGCATTTAAAAATATATTTTGCTTATTTTAAGAATACTGGCAAATCCAGAGACACAGCAGCCAAGAACTGAGACTGCCATTTGCAACTGTGCCAAAGGGTCAAAGTCACTGTCTGTCCTTGGGCCATTCATTCAACTGTTTTAAGACCTCATTTTCTTTCATAGTTAAATAAAACTCTTTCAACTTATTCATTTTTACTTTGATATTCTTAGATAATTTGCTATTTAATCAGAAGCATGGCTAATGTGTTCTTAACTCTCTGCTAATTTAATCACCCTCTTCACCTATCAAACTCTAATATAACATTCCAAGATTTGATTGACCCTGCATGATCTTTCTCTTTCTTCAGCTCCTCATAAATTTATCACTTGGCACTAAGCATCCTCTTCACTTTAATAGTGGTTATCCTTTAATGTATATGTCTTATCTACCCAGAGATCCTAGAAGCCAAGATTACACATATATTTCCACATATACCCATGTCAATCAAATGCTGTGAAAACAAATAGATAAATAAATAAATAATAAATAAATAAATACAAAAAAATCAAGATTTGACTGAATATTTGATGATGGTGATTGTAATAGCAATTACTCTTAATGGAGCATACACTTTGCACCAATCACATTATATAATGCATTGTTTTACCTTCAAAAAAACTTGCAAGATATTTATTAAAATTTGATTTTAGAGTTTAGAGTTGAGGATATTAAAATTCATAGAGCTTAAGGAACTTGGGAGTATCAGAGAGACAATGGCAAAAGTGTGATAAAAATCCAGGTTTTTCTATTTCCCAACCTGATGCACTATGGCAGAAGTTGCAATGCAGATATATTTGTGTACGTTCCATTCACAATCCACTCACCAATATATGTATGCATTTATTTATCCACCTATTTAATGATTCATTTATTCACCTATCTTTCCTTCTATTCATACAGTCATTCATTTGTCCATTCATTCATTCATACATTCATGCATCTGCTTTTCAATCAATCCATCCATCCATCCCTTCACTCACCCATCTAGTCATTTAATCTTCAGGTGCACTGTACAATCCATTCATTGATCTACTCATCCATCCAACTGTACTCTAAATCATTCATTAATTTCCTCACTCATCTGTATATTGAACACCTTGCAAATATGTCCATTTATTCAGTCACCTATTCATTAATTAATTTACTCTATGCTAGATACATAGAACACTAAAATGAGTAAGACATGCCTTAGACTATTTTAAAGTCTGTTTCAAGAATCAGAGGAGAAACCAACTTTGTAATATGGAGAATGAATGTGGTTCAAGCAGGTGACACGCAGATGCAGTTTCAAAAGAAACATGAGTTGACAAGTTGGAAAACAAGGGAAACAGTCATTTCAGGCAATGGAAAAGAGTGAAGCAATTGTAAATTTGCATTAAGTAACAACATATATATAGCATATTA
Organism: Anoura caudifer; assembly: GCA_004027475.1. NCBI lineage: Eukaryota > Metazoa > Chordata > Mammalia > Chiroptera > Phyllostomidae > Anoura > Anoura caudifer. The sequence goes on from PVKU01005236.1 coordinate 106,561, forward strand.
TTGTTAATCCTCCCCCAATCACATTATACCATTTCATTCTCTTTGACAGTAATAAGCCCACTGATTAATAGCTACCCAAAAGGCAAATAGTTACCCAAAATTAAATTTACATTTGCCAGCCTCTATTGACATTTATATGTTTTGATAATTGAATATGAGCAGGAATGATGCATATAACATTCTTATTATGTTTTAAATGAAAAAATTATATCCTCTTTTATCTTGTATTTTTATTGGAATATATATAAAATCAAAAATATAATCATTGCATTATTGAGCCATCTTGGACTGTGTAGATAAAAGCAACCTGCTGGAGAGGGCAGAGTAATAGGATAGAAGAATGAAAGGCCTCAATGGCTGTGCTTTCAAGCATGATCTAGCTTGGGCTTTTGTCTGCTATTTTATTTAATTACTTTTTACTAATTAGTTTAATTTTTAATGGCATGTGAACCTATATTTAAACAATTTAGACTTTATTTCCTTAAAATGGGATTTTTCTCTAACAGAATATAAAACATGTGGCACTCTCTTTGCAGTAGTGGAGTGAGCTCTGAAGGCACAGGTAGTACATTCTGAAAAGTTGATAACTCTTAAATATGTTGTGACAAATATTTGGTAAAATTTCCCCCAATACTAAGAGCGAACATCACTTCCTGAGAGTCTATACTGATGAGGAAATGATTAGACACATTCAGGATATTATATCAGGTCTTCTTTGATATTTTAGTAAGTTCCCAGGAGAGATGGATAACATTGGCCTCAAGCTAAACAATTTGTACAGATTCAGGGCTATACAGATATGCTCAAGGGGGCAGTCTTTATATGTAGGTTGTAATTTAATTGATAGCAATTCTGGTAATTTGTAGTCTTATTAGAAGAGTGAATTGATTTGTTTCATTTTAGATTGAAACAGTAATATCAGGGAGCTTCAAAAAAGTACCTGAGCTGGAGAAAAGAAGATGGTACCAAACCTTTTTAATTAAAGAATGTTAGCCAGACATTGCAGCCACTATAGTAGCAAAAATTAAATTAAGAGTGCTATCTTCCCATCCAACCCTGTTGTTTCAGAGGACTCCACCATAACTGTCATCGTTTTGAAAGACAGTAGAATAGAAAGGATTTATACAGGATTTTAAGAAATAAGATTTTACAGACTTTATACTATATTCCATACCCTTCCCAGGAGTATAGGGAGCTAGAATGTGCACCACTCCCAGTATGACAACAAAAATAAGCCAGGCAAACACCAAGTTCACAAATGTTGTTGAACCCATCAAAGTGTTGTGGTCACAGGGCAATTAATTTGCTGAAATCAACAAATGGAGAGATACCTGCAGAAAGAAGTAAAACATAATACTTTTCCAATATTATTGATAGAAAACAAGTCATAGATCCAAGAAGCTCAGAACAAAAAGGAGAATACCCAAAATACCATGCTTAGTCACATCATATACAAGCTGCTGAGCACCAAAGACAAACACAATTTCTTCAGGTAGCCAAAGAATAAAGTTAAATTATGTACAGTTGAATAAGAATAAGAATTATAATAGAGTCCTCTTCAGAAATCTACAAGCTGAAAGAAATAAACTGAATCTTTAAAGTGTCAAAGAGGAAAAAAAACCTGAAAAGTTCCTTTAAAAATGCAGTTACACAAGAGTAGTCAGAATATTTTAAAAAATGAAAAAACAATGGAACAACTACAACATACCTAGCAGATTTATAGATTATAATACAACCATACTAATAACATTAAGCATCAATGGTCTAAACACACTAGTTAAAATAGTCAGATTTGATAAAAATATAAGGCATATAGTTATATGTTATCTACAATTCACCTAAAATATGAAGTTTTATATATGGTAAAGTAAAAGGCATGGAAAGAGATGTAGTGAACAGAAATTAATCAAAGGAAAGTTGGAGTAGCAATATTAATACTAGAACAAGTAGAATTCAGAACAAAAATATTATCAGGCATAAAAAGTTGCATAATGGGATCATTTCTCTAAGACAGAAAAAAGCAACTTCCACCCAAGATGGAGGAATAGGTGGACACACTGTGCCACCTCACACAACCAAAATTAAGGACAACAAAGATTTAGAAACAAGAAAACAAGCAGAACTGATAGAAAAATTGAACTGTACGGAAGTCCAACAACCATTTATCCAGACCAGTAAGAGGGGTGGAGTCGTGGCAAGAAAAAGTGGAGGTTGGCGGACCTGGGCACACAGATAGGAACTGCTAGCAGACCCCAGGCATAGTGTGGCAATGGTGAAGACCCAGTGAGGCCTCACAAGGTGGCTGGCTGATCTGGTGGTCCCACATTCACGCTCAGATAATCCAGGCAAAGGGGAAGCAGGGGAAGGGACTGGAATCCGAGAGAGCATGGAGCAAGTGCCCTTGGTCCCTCTCAGACCCTGCCCCCACATACAGTTGCAACCCAGCGACTGGACTGCCCTACCCTGGGGAACACCTAAGGCTCTGCCCCTCAGTACATAGCAGCCACAACCAGACCAAAAAAAAACCTCCAAAAATGGCTCAAATGGGAGAACAAATCAAAGCCTCAGAGCCAATTCATCTAAGTGACCAAGAGATAGCCAACCTATCAGATGCACAATTCAAATCACTGGTGATCAGGATGCTCATAGAATTGGTTGATTCTGCTCCAAAATTAGATGAAAAAATGAAGGCTACAAGAAGTGAAATGAAGGAAAATGCACAGGGAACCAATAGAGATGGGAGGAAAACTGGGACGTAAATCAACAGTGTAGACCAGAAGGAAGAAAGAAACAACCAAACAGAAAAGAAGGAAGAAACAAGAATTCAAAAAAATGAGGAGAGGCTTAGGAATCTCCAGGGCATCTTTAAACATCCCAACACCCGAATTATAGGGGTACCAGAAGGGGAAGAGGAAGAGCAACAAGTGGAAAAGTTTTTTTTAACAAATAATAAAGGAGAATTTCCCCAATCTGGCAAAGGAAATAGACTTCCATCAAGCCCAGGAAGCTCAGAGAGTCCCAAAGAAGTTGGACACAAGGAGGAACACATCCAGGTACATCATAATTACCTTAGCCAAGATTCAAATGAAGGAGAGAATTCTAGAAGCAGCAAGGGATAAGGGCACAGTCACCTACAAAGGAGTCCCCATCAGACTGTCAGCTGATTTCTCAAAAGAGACCTTACAGGCAAGAAGGGGCTTTAAAGAAGTATTCCAGGTCATGAAAGTCAAGGACCTACATCCAAGATTGCTCTATCCAGCAAAACTGTCATTTAGAATGGAAGGGCAGACAAAGGGCTTCTCAGATAAGGTCAAGTTAAAGGAGTTCATCATCACCAAGCCCTTATTATATGAAATGTTAAAGGGACTTACCTAAGAAAAAGAAGATAAAAAAATGACAGTAAGAAAAAAAGTTTAATTGTGTATGCAGTGAACATTTAGCCTCAAAATACATAAATCAAAAACTGTTAGTACAGAAATAAGAAATATATAAATCCACTACTATAGTTTGAGACTTCTCAATAAGTTATAGAACAAGGAGGCAATAACATCAGGGCATTTATAGGAAACCTCAAATATCTAAAGCCTCAAAAAGTAACCAACTTGGCCTAATGAACATATCATTGAACTCTCTCCCCGCAAAGAGCAGAATATACATTGTTTTCAAGTACGCATGCACCTTCAGCAAGATAAATAATATGTATTGAGAAATTCAATAAACTTTAAATTTTACAAAAGTAAAAAATCATACAAAGTATATTCTTGGACCATAGTAAAATTTACCTGTAAATAAATAATAGAAAGATATCTGGAAAATGCCCAAATATTTGAAAACTAAGTGATAGACTTCTAAATAATATAAAGGTCAAAGAGGAAGTCTCAGGAAAAAACAAATTAAACTAAATAAAAATGTAAATAACATTAAAATGTGTAAGATGCAGCTAAAGAAATGTTTGAAAGTTATACCATTAAATGCTTGCATTATAAAATAAGATCTTAAATCAATAATTGAAATTTCAATTTAAGAAATTAGAGATAGAAGAGATAATAAATTTAAATGAAGCAGAAAGAAACAATAAAGTTATGAGCATAAATCACTGTAACTAAAAATGGAAAAGCAATAGATACTAATCAATTTAACCAAAAGCTGCATATTTGAAAAACAATTTTAACTATAAAGAAAAAAGTCATCAATATCCCTATCACCAGTGAAATAAGTGACATCATTATGTACCCACACAGACAAAAACTATAAGCTTTCCCCTTAAAATCAGGACAAGGAAGGCAAGGGTGTGTCCACTTTCACCCTTCTTATTCAACAAAGTACTGGAAGTTCTACCCACTGTCTTTTAAAGCTAGCTGTGGTCACACTGGTAGGCCGACAGAAGTGCCAAGCTACTGTGTGGAATTCAGTGTCATGTACTCTATCAGGCATAGCTCAGCTACTAAAATGAGACTAGTCCATGTATTTCAATCAGAATGTATTCCATAGAATGAATCTGTTACACAGTGACAAAAGATTTGAGAAGCCAAACAAAGTTACAAACTATCCAAGCTCACTAAATGAGATATATACTTATATTTACATATATATACACACAGACACATACATACACACACAAGCACACACTGAATAGACCTTTACCTATTAAAAATTAACAACAGAAGGACACCACCACTTCAACTCACAGAAATAGAGGGATACCAGGAGAAGTTCAGAACCAAAGCTCTCTGTTGATGGCTGCTTGAGCACTGCGAGTGAGAGCTGAGTTATGGACCTTGGACCTCTGTATGAGGTCGGGGTACAGAGGAAATGCAGCTGCAATGGATGCCACTCAAGGGAGACAGAGGGAAATACCCTACCTGCTAAGGTCATCTACCAGATTACCCAGCAGAACAGGGAAAAGTGAGGTATGCATCTTAAGGCTTTAAATGAATGGCCAACAACTATACAAATGAGAGAGATAGAGTTGGTCTTGTCTTTTTTTTTTTTTTAGTTACAATTTGAATTCGAGGAGAAGCTATCTATTGCGGTAGAGGAGCTGAATAGAAAGAGCCTGGGCCCCTAGCAATTTACTGGAGGCTTTTATGGGAAAAGGCTCAGTTCAGTCTTATATGTGAAAATGAAATACACATATGTCTTGTTAAAGTCATTGTTAATTTTGAATGTCTGACCCAATATTTAGTCTATATTAATACAGAATGTTACAATTAGAATTGCATAGCTTCAGTGAAGGGTATGAGAGATGGTGTTACAAAAAAAAGGGCAAGGAGGTTTAAAAATCAAGCATCTAACTTCAGCTTGAACACTGCCCATAAGGAAGAACACCCCCCCTTGACAAGCCAACCCATCTAATTGTTGGTCAGTCATATCTCATTTTTGTTCTAATTACTTTCTGAGTCACAATCTGCCTCCGTCCAATTTGGTCTCAATTTTATATCAGTTTTTAAATATTCATTATCTTTAATCAGTCAGCATCTACACACACTCCATGTATGTATTTTTAAGTTATAATTACCTGGGAATCAATTTTAGTTCCCTCTTCCTGAGGTTCAAATCAATAATCATTAACTGGAATCATTTCAGTTAAAGCATCATTAAATTTACCAAATTAACTAATCAAATAGGTGGAACCAACATAACAAATAAGCAATTTCACAAACAGCTCTATGCTAGCTGCAACCTGAATATTCATGAAAAAGAATACAACCAATGTCAGACTGCAGCTGTCTGTTCAAATGGAAGCTAGGACCATTATATTCATCACATCATTTCTTTTTTACCTTAACCAAGGGCGGATGCTATGTGACACCCATTATATCTGTGCAGAAACTAAGATTTGCAGAAGCACAATTCATTCCTACAAGTTTGCCTTCAAACCTTAATTTTTAATCCACTGTATGTTAGAATGAAAATGAGATCAACACTGCTATTTTAACAAAGGTGAAAACTGAGGTCTTGATCTGCTAAGCAATACCTCCAAGACTGCAGTGCTTATCAAACTTTAATGCTCGTACAAACCACCTGGGGATAATATTAAACTGCTGCTTCTGATTCTGTAGATCTAGGTGCAGTGAAAGATTTTAACATTTCTAAAAGCTCCCAGGTGATACTGATGTGCTGGCCATAGGCTACATTTGGGGGCTGGAAGTTTCAAGTTGACCCCAGGCTGGCAGCACAGCATGATCTGAGCCCTTCGAAATCCACTCTCTGGCCTTACTTGAGGCCCAGCGAATGAGGGTATCTGTGCATGGGACCTGGAAACCCATGTTTTACCAATCCTTCATGGTAACTTGTATTCACACTAAAGTTTCAGACAAATTAACTGACCACATATGGAATCAGTATCAGAACATGAAATTATGTCTTTTTGCTCTTCTGATCAGTGCCCTTTCCTGTACCAGACTGTTTGCCCCAAAGCTGGAATTAACTGCACTAAGCCATATTGGCCTGTAAACGTTTCTCCCTGAAGATGCCCATGTGACGGTTTTAATATTATATCAACAGAGTCTTCGATACTTCTTTAACAAACAGGGCTTAGTTGCCCTCTGCTTGAATGTTGGCTGGGTTGACTGACTCATCTGTAATGAATAGAATACACCAGAAGTGATAATCAGTTACTTCCATGAGCAGAATACAAAAAGACAGGCCTCCATCTTGGGCACATTAGGCCTACCTAAAACCAGCTGATGTATTGTGAGAACATTCAGGTAGCCTGTGGAGAGGCCCATGTGTTTGGTAGAGAACTGAAGTCTCCTACCATCCCTGAGGAATTGAGTCCTGCCAACAAACACAATGAGAGAATTTGGGAGAGACTGTTTCTCCAGCCAAGCCTTTAAAGCCAGGAGAAACCATTGGGCCAGAATCACCCAGTAAGTTGCTTTCAGATTTCAAATTTCAAATTGTTCTTTTAAAATGATGAGATCTGGGTTATTTGTTACACAGCAATAGAAAATTAATACAGTCTCTTAGCAATTGATTTTTTTATGAAGGGATCAGGATATCTCTTAAAACTTTTTGTGTTTTGACTGTTTCTTGGAGAAGAAACCTATATAATATTCTTCCTTCTGCTGCTTTTATTCTTCATTTTTTACATCAATTGCCTCAAAAACTGACCATATTTTAAGAGTAATGTATGTCTGGAAATAACATTACTAAACTTGACATGGTATAGGGATACAAGAGATGCTGTGACTTACCAAATCACAGAGTAAATGAATCAATCACTATTTTAAAAATTACTTAGGTCAACTTCCAGTCATGATGAAGGTGTAGGTAGATGCTCTTTGCCTTCTTGCACAACCGTAAGAAGGATCACAACTAACCTCAGAAAAATACAACCAAACACCCAGAACTCCAAAAAGTTAACTGTATGGAAGTTTGACAACCAAGGATTTAAAGAAACGATATTCATCTAGATGGGTAGGAGGGGCAGGGATGGGGAGCCAGGGCAGACAGGATGCAGTGTGGAGGCAGTGAGGCAGTGGTGGCCAGTAGAATGGGTGGTTCCACACTCACATGTGGTGGATAAAACTGGGAGGGAAACCTTGTAAGTGAGCAATCCCAACCACAGTCCAGACTGTGCAGCCCAGGGTTCCAGTGGCAAGAAAATAAAGCCTTATAACTTCTGGCTGTAAAAACAAGTGGGTGTTGGAGTCGTGGAAGAAACTGCCAGTCTCTTGGGAGAGTCCATTTAAAGGGACCACACAGTCCAAGAACATATGCCAACCCATGCACTCTGAACCACCACTGGGGAAGCAATTAGAGACCACCAGCTGCATACAGAAAGGGGGTGAAATGACTGGAAATGAGCAAGTGTAGAGCAAGCCTCCAGCAGCCAGACAGTGCATTGTCCCCCTCCATCCCCTTCCCCACATACCAAACCACAAAGCAATAAAGAGGGTTGCCCTGCCCAAGGCTCCACCCCATACAACTTAACAGGTGTGCTAAGACAGGGAGTTGAAGCAGCTCTACCCAATACACAGAAAGGCTGCTAAACACAGGGAGGCTGCTAAATAGAGAAGACAAATAAATATGGCCCAAACGAAAGAACACAACAAAACCCCAGAAAAAGAACTAAGTGAAATGGAGATAACCAACCTGCTAGAGGCAGAGTCCAAAATCTGGTGATCAGGGTGCTCAGAGAACTCACAGAGTATGACAAATACGTAAGAGAAGAAATGAAGGCTGCACTGAAGGAAATAAAGAAAAATCCACAGGGAACCAACTGTGAAGGGAAGGAAGCCAGGGTTCAAATCAATGATTTGAAGCATAAGGAAGAAATAGACAAGCACTAGAACCTAGTGAAGAAACAAGAATTCAAAAAAATGAGAAGAGAATAAGAAGACTCTGGGACATCTCCAAAAGTGCCAACATCCAAATCATAGGGACACCAGAAGGCAAAGAGGAAGAATAAGAAATTGAAAACTTATTTTAAAAAATAATGAAAGAAAATTTTCCTAATTCAACAAATGAAATAGACATACAAATCCAGGAAGAACAGAGAGTTCCAAATAAGGTGGACCCAAAGAGGACTGCACCAAGACACATTATGATTAAAATGCTGAAGGTTAACGATAAAGAAAGAATCTTAAAAGCAGCAAGAGAAAAGCAGAGTTACCTACAAAGGAGTTCCTGTAAGACTATCGACTGATTTTTTAAATATATTTTATTGATTATGCTATTACAGTTCTCATTTCTCCCCCATCATTCCCCTCCACTCTGCACACCCCCTCCCACCCACATTCCCCCACTTTAGTTCATGTCCATGTGTCAGAAGTTCTTTAGCTTCTACATTTCCCACACTATTCTTGCCCTCCTCCTGTATATTTTCTACCTACTGTCTATGCTACTTATTCTCTGTACCTTTTCCTCCTCTTTCCTCCTCCCACTCCCCTATTGTTAACCCTCCATGTGATCTTCATTTCTGTGGTTCTGGTCCTGTTGTAGTTGTTAGCTTAGTTTGCTTTTGTTTTAAGTGTGGTTGTTAATATCTGTGAGTTCACTGTCTTTTCACTATCATATTTTTTATCTTTTTTCTTAGATAAGTCCCTTTAACATTTCATATAATAAGGGCTTGGTGATGATGAACTCCTTTAACTTGACCTTATCTGAGAAGCCCTTTGTCTGCCCTTCCATTCTAAATGAAAGCTTTGCTGGATAGAGCAATCTTGGATGTAGGTCCTTGACTCTCAAGACTTCAAATACTTCTTTCCAGCCCCTTCTTGCCTATAAGGTCTCTTTTGAGAAATCAGCTGACAGTGTGATGGGGACTCCTTTGTAGGTGACTGTGCCCTTATCCCTTGCTGCTTCTAGAATTCTCTCCTTCATTTTAATCTTAGCTAATGTAATTATGATGTGCCTTGATGTGTTCCTCCTCGGATCCAACTTTTTTGGGACTCTCTGAGCTTCCTGGGCTTGATGGAAGTCTATTTCCTTTGCCAGTTTGGGGAAGTTCACCTTTATTTTTTATTCAAATAAGTTTTCCACTTGATGATCTTCTTCTCCCCTTCTGGTACCCCTATAATTCAGGTGTTGGGATGTTTAAAGATGCCCTGGAGGTTCCTAAGCCTCTCCTCATTTTTTTGAATTCTTGTTTTTTCCTTCTTTTCTGTTTGGATGTTTCTTTCTTCCTTCTGGTCCACTCCATTGATTTGCGTCCAGTTTTCCTCCCATCTCTATTGGTTCCCTGTACATTTTCCTTCATTTCACTTATTGTAGCCTTCATTTGTTCATCTAATTTGTGAGCAAAGTCAACCAATTCTATGAGCATCCTGATCACCAGGGCTTTGAGCTGTGCATCTGATAGGTTGGCTATCTCTTGGTCACTTAGATGAATTGGCTCTGGGGCTTTGATTTGTTCTCCCGTTTGAGCCATTTTTTGGTTTTTCTTTTGGTCTGGTTGCAGCTGTTACATAGTGAAGGGTGGAGCCTTCGGTGTTCCCCTGTGTGGGGCAGCCTAGTCGCTGGGTAGGCTCGCTGTATGTGGGGGCAGGTTCTGAGAGGGAACAATGGCGCTTGCTCTGCTCTTCCTCAGACTCCAGTCCCCTTCACTGCCTCCCCCTTGCCTGGACCATCTGCACACAAATGTGGGACCACCTGGCCAGCCAGCCACGCTGTGCAGCCTCACTGGGTCTGCACCATTGCCACTCCATGCCTGTCTGCCAGCCACTGCTGCCTGCACACCCAGGTCTGCCAACCTCCACTTTTTCCTGCCAGGATTCCATACCTCTTATGGGTCTGGATGAATGGTTGTTGGACCTCCGCACAGTTCAACTTTCTATCAGTTCTGGTTGTTTTCCTGCTTCCAAATCCTTGCTGTCCTCAATCTCGGTTGTGTGAGTAGGCACAGTGTATCCACTCACACCTCCATCTTGGCCGGAAGTTGCATTCTGTTCAACTGATTTCTTAAAAGAAAATTTGCAGGCTAGAAGGGACTGGCAAGAACTATTGAAAGCAATGATAAGCAGGGACCTACAACCAAGATTACTCTATCTAGCAAAGCTATCATTTAGAATGGAAAGTCAGATAAAGTGCTTCCCAGACAAAGTGAAGCTAAAGGAGTTCATCATCACTAAGTCCTTATTATATGAAATCTTAAAGGAACTTACTTAAGAAGAAGATCAAAACTATGAACACTATGGGTAGGGTGGTGGAAAGTGATTGTTGGAAAATGGAGACAACTGTACCTGAATAACAATTTTAAAAAATGACAATAAACTCACAACTATCAACAACTGAATCTAAAAAAACAACAAAAACAAACTAACATTAGAAGAGGAAGAGAATCATAGAAACAGAAATAGAGTACTTGGAGGATTATTAGTGGGGAGGTGGAGGAAGGATAATGGGGGGAAGGTACTAGGAATAAGAAGCATAATTAGTAGGTACAAAATAGACAGGGGGAGGTTAAGAGTAGTAAAGGAAATGAAGAAGCCAAAGAACTTATATGCAAGACCCATAGACATGAGCAAAGTGGGGTGATAGATGGAGGGAATGGGGGTACCAGGTAGAGGGGGGCAAAAGGGGAAATCTTGGACAACTATAATAGCAAAATCAATAAAACATACTTTAAAAAATTACTTAGGTCAGTGCTGGCTGGCATGGCTCGGTGGATTGAGTGAGGGCCTTTGAATCAAAGGGTGGCAGGTTCGATTCCCGGTTGGGGCACATACCTGTGTTGCAGGCCAGGTCCTGGGTAGGGGGTGTGCAAGAGGCAACCACACATTGATGTTCCTCTCCCTCTCTTTCTCCCTCCCTTCCCCTCTCTCTAAAAATAAATAAATATTTTTTAAATTACTTGTTCAACCCAACACCAAGTAGCACATTTACTTCTCAATAAATGTTCAAGTCCTGCCAAGACTTGAGAGATGGGATTTCACCAGTTAAAATGGATTTCATGAAAGAAGTCATCAGAACATTAGATCTGTAAATTTTATATTTAAATGGAAAATATACTCTCTGATTTTTCTTCTTTTGTGTGACTTTGAGCTTCTCTGTGCATCAGTTTCATAAGCCTAAATAAAAGCAATGGGCTGTGATAAACTCCATAGTCTCATGCGGCTCATTACTAGTAAAATGGACCTTTGATATACACAGTGAAAAATTATTGCAATAACATCTCACTCTTACCCTACTCGACTAAAAGTGTGTTTTGAACCTCTTATTCCTGAGTAATCAGACAAATAAGGTTATAAGCCTTTTGTCCAATACTATCATCAAAGCAAAGCTACCCATTATGCAAAACACCCTGCAAAAGTGAAACAACTCTCTGATACATTAATTAGCACATCTATGGCACTGAATACATTACCAAGATAAATGAGCACATTACCAGGGTATTGAGGAGAGAACTGCATTCTGAGCCACCCACTTGACTTCCTGGTGTCTAACAAGGGACAATCATAGGGGAGAACAGTTGAACTGGGCTAAGCAAGAACAAAAACGCTGGCAAGATCATGCAATTTTGCTCTTTTAAAGTTGAAAGATAATTTTTAGGTTATGTCATTTTCTACTTCATTCTTGTCAGATAATCATTCAGATTCTGCTTAAATACTCCTAGTGTTAATCGTTAAAGCCATCTCATTTCGTGTTCAGTATCCTGATCTCCTCAAAGATCCTGATAGTTTACTTCCAAATATTGCTTCTCTCCAGTCCCCACAGTTGGGTAAACATCACAAAGATGAACACAGGTTGAGTGAAAGATAATAAGTGGATAGTGTCTAGTATGGAGATTTTTGCTATGATGTTTTGCTAAGGAATATGGTTTTGACAAAGATCCCAAGTGTAAGCTTTCAAGAGGTCACATCAGAAAAGGCAGCAAATCCTGGAGAATAGGGCTCATTCTAGATCTCATGTATTGGTAGGTCTGAGTCCCATGAAGCAGGGGAGTTAGTAACAGTGCTGAAGGGTAAGTTAAACGCAGCTGATCCTAAGTCAGTAGGTGTTTGCCTCATAGCCTGCTCCCCAAAGCTTTTTATATTGCTTGGAGAAACTATGTTTGTAGATAATATTAGGAAAATGCTCAAAGGCCTGATAGAAAAAACAGGGGCAGATTACAAGTTTACCCTTGATGATCTGTCTCTTTGAAGAACAACTTATTGAGTCAATGCTATTGGACTCAAGGACATTAAACTCATCAAATGAAATTTACCAGTTTTCCTAAAATTGTTTCTGTGTTTTACAAGATTCAGAGTCATAGCCACTGCCTAAAGTGTGCATTCTCTTTGGCATTCTAATGATAAATGCATCCATGTTTTAAAATAACTCTTACATAAACTTTGCAGTATTAGGTTACTGTTGTGCTAGCTGAGATTTTGAAATGATGTAGGTGTTTACCCAGAATTCAAAGAGAATATATTTTAGTTTTAAAGATGAAGAAGAGATTGCTGTACAAAATTTACATTTTGGTAATTTGCTGTTTTCCCTCATAATCTTAATCTGGTCAAACAGTGCAAACAACTTAATTCTATACATATTTCTGGTATGTGTGTGTAAATATATGAATGTGTATATAGTATAAATACTACATATACATTTCCAAGACAGAAAGTAACATGGACCATCAGTAACAGGTACTGATTCTCAGTAATAACCAGGGCAAATATTTTACAAGTATTCAATAATGGAGATACTGTGACAATTCTACAAAGAAGGTGAAGCATAAGGAGAGCAATTATGATTCCAAATATAGACCCCTCAAATACCTAACTATTGCAGAATCTCCATATTTCTTATCATTAGCAAAGAAGTTATGAATCTACCTGAATCTTTCATCTCACTTTTTGACAACTTAGGTGTGAGCATATTATCAGAAACCTTGTTAAATATACTGTCAATATCCTGATACACTGTGCCTACAGTTTCTCGTAACTTTATATCTCTAAACTTTCTATTTAAAAGAGTATGAAGTCTATTTAAACTTTATTACTGCATTTTATTGTTTTCAGAGTTCTCAAAATGTCTTGAGTAATAAGCTCTAAACTTACTGAAATGTACTTCAGTCTTAGGAGTCTTTTGCTCTTCTTTCTTAAACTCTACTCTTTGAAAAGGGGAATTTGGTAGCTCAAATCTTATATTCCAAAGATTTTGTGTCTTTATCTAATAAACAAAGATAATAATATCTACTAAACAGGGTTGTTGTAAGAAATGCATTCAAAAGTCTAAGTGCTGAACATGAGGCTTGGCAAAAAACAAATCAATATTAGCTGTTATTATGTAAATTTCACCCACAATAGATTTGTGAGGAATCTGATGAGGCTGTTTTTCAACACTGTGTTCTTTATGATTAGTAGCACTCCATTATACATAGAAGCAACATTCGATAATTGTTTGCTGAATTAAGAATCCAGAGTAAGTTTTTTATTTTGTACCAGTGCAATTTAGAAGTAAATTCAACACATAAAACATTTTTTTCAGAGATAAAATAGAAGTTCTCTTAGACTTCTAGTGGAGACTTATTCCAACCATTATTTTTCTATAAATACAATAAACATACTTAGGTATGCTGATTTTTTTCTCTAGGCTTAGCATACTTCCCCTAAATAATTTTGCTTGGCAAGAGAGAAAATTAATAATTTTATCTCTAGAACACTAGCCAATATTTAGATAAAAACTTAAAGTTGGTTCTAATTTTTCTATAGATTAAATGAAATACTATTTCTGGTGTGCATAGAATGAGATTCCAGCAAAACTGTGTTTTCAAATAGTAGATTCACTCAAAGATATTAAAGAAGACCCTTTGTCTAAATAAAAGAATTTTTCCAATTCTAAATAAACTAGAGAAATTCATCATAGATGGTTTCAACTTAGGGTAACTTTAAAATCTGATTATGATCACTGAAGTCTTTAAAAAACTGGGTTAATTTTTAAAAATTAGATTTCAGTCACAATGCACACATTTAAATTTCAAGGGACTTACATACTTGCTATCAACTACAATGGTTTGGAATATCTGAAGTGGTACCACATGCAAAAGGTTGAGACTTGCTCTGAGTAAATGACCCTAGTGGGTGAGAAGCATAGTTCCTACAGTTAAAAGACTGAAATTTTAATTTAAGCTACCATACTGTATTGCCTTCAGCATTGAATGAGGGGCCATTTGCTCTGGAAGGAAACCTTGTATAGGAAGACAGATGCAATATGTATAGAATTCCCTAGAAACTCTCAGGCTCTATATTGGCATCTAAAAAGATTGTTATTTGACTTCAAAATGCCATGGTGAAGACAGGCAGAGAGAAGAATTACTTTCTCTTGCACACCAACATAACTCCATCACCAAGGCATTTGATCTTATACAAATCTTGCACAGAATTTTTCACTCCCCCTGACATTTATCATTTTTGTTTATAAATCCTTAGGCATGTCACCTGCTTTATCTGACACTATACAGAAAAGTCTGCATATTTTCATTTGCAGTAATTAAGTTTTTCTTTCATTTGTAGCAAATCAATCTTCCTCACAATTAGCTTGCTCTAAAAGGTTGATCTAAAAGGTTGAGCTCACAGGAGCTTTGAAGCCAGAATATTGTGGACATCACTCATTCATAGGGTCAACAGGAGTGTCAGAAGACTAAACAACACATAACACACTCAAACTGTTGATGTTGGACAGAAGGAAGACAGCAGCTAATGCTTTGAGTACCTCATACAGAAACAGGGTGGTAAGAAGCTAAGAAAAGTCTGTAGCAAGTGAAACGGGGAAATGAGATAGATAGCTGAGCAAACTGGCCAAACAATTTGGTCAGATATAAATCGCAAGGTCTTACCTTCCCTAACCAAGGACGCTTAGGAGCAAATGATTTACACATTCTAGACACTAAAGGGGCAGACCCACCTCCATTTGGGTCCCTCTTCGGTGACATTCTTTGGAGATAAAACTGACCAGAGAATAACCCTAACCCCTCTTATATGCTCATTTTGATGAATCAGCATATTAACAGACATACCTGGGAAGGTTATGAATATTCTAGTGAGATACTTCACTGAGACATCCCCTAATATTCCCAACTTTAGGAAACATAAAAACCCTGAAGACAAAGAACCCAGCATGCACTCTTCTTGGATCATACCCATGCCCTTCCTTTTCTTGGGCATGTAATTGTTTTCTTTTTCTCCTGAACTCTATGGGTTCCCATGAGACTTGCAACCATGGGAGCAACAGTGGGCAGCGGCAGCTCACCCAGGGCTGATCCACTGTCTCAAGGCCACCTTTCCACTGACTTTTCAGTGAGCTAACAGCAGCTACTTCTTGGCCCACTTCTGTCACTGTGATTCTTACTTTTCAATGAGTCCATGCAACCCCAGCTTGGCTCACTTCTTTACTATAACTTTCTTCTTTTCTAGAGAGCCAAAGAAACCCACCTAGGCTCTCTCCTGTTGCTTCTTCTTTCCTACATCCTTCCTTTGTTTCACTGTCACCAGCTTTAAAAAATGTACTCTCCAAATCACCTGGGCTCATGTTGTGGAATCTTGCCTATATGAAGTCAAGAACCCACACATTAGAGGCCAGCCCAAGACATTCCTGCTCCAGGTTCAGTGCCTTTCCAGTGAGAGTTACTGAACAAGGAGCTTCACATCAATTATGTTGTATAATCCTCACATTCTCTATTTGATATGCATAAACTCCACTTTACTGGTGGAGAAACTGGGGCTCAGAGAGGGTAAGCAACTTGTCAGAAAACATCAACCCAGTGAATAGAAGAGCTGACATTCACTGCATGACTCCTAACCTCAGTTTCAGTGCTTTAAGGTTACAAACTCATTCCTGTGTTAGAGAAGACATAATTGCAATAGGATGTCATTGAGGTCCTTAATTTACCTCCCATTTTCTCTAAAACAGTCCCAGTTCTACTAAAAATCCATTTCACAGAGATCTAGAATCCATTTTCTTGCTGAGTAATGTAGTTTTCTTTCTGATGCTCTAGTAAATCTTAAGTAATACAAACCTAATGAATGGTGGCAAGGTCAAAGGCAGGTGAAAGGAGAGTAAGAGTGCAGAGTGTTGTGATGAATGCTTAGCTAACCCTGACGGCAACCAGTCTGTTATAACACCAGAAGCCTTGCAGGTAATGGGGGGTCAAGCTCATCTCACCACCATGTTTTCAGAGTATGTGGAGAATTTAACTTTTAATTCCAAAAAGTAAACAAAATAATTTTTGAGACACTGGAGCCAACCACTTATTTACTGGAATAATGAACTAAACTGTATTCTCTAAATTAAATATAAATTCACATATCAGTTATATATATATATATATATATATATATATATATATATATATATTCTGTGAGTCTGTTATAAATTTTCTAAGGCATTTAAAAAAATTATGACCCTTGATAGGATAATTTATTTGGGTCTACACTCTTTTCTATGTATGCCCTATTATTACTGGCCATCTTGGGAGGGCCACATGCCATTTGTATTTTCTCAGCACTTTTCCCACGATTGACAAAAACACCTTCAGCTTTGCTCCAAGTTTTCTTTTAGTCCATCTGCTTAATACTCTGGTTCTGCCTTTCTCTAAGCTCAGGTCTGATGCTTCGGTATATTTCTGTCTGTTACTGTCCTGTATTACAGTAGAAAGGAGTAGTTGAAACTCCTTTGTATGGGAAAACAGACTCTTTTTATGGGGATTTGTGCCAAAATCAATGGGATTACTGAACAGACACATGGAGGCCTGTAACAGACATGGACATATTTTCTAATGCTGACGAGGTTCAGTCATAGTCTTTTCTAATTATTAACCTCTTCCTATGGAGCCCACATTGGCCTAATGAAAGCAAAAAGCTCAGAAATTAAAGGCATCACATTGCCTGGGTCATTCATTCCATAAAGAACTATGGAATTTTAAATGCAGGGTAAAGAGAACTGGGAGACTCTGGAGATATGAGGATGGTGAGGTGAACAGAGGCTTTTCATGTGCAGGTGTTTGAATCCTGCACACCTACTATTCTGTCCACTGACTAAAACTTCAGTGCACATTTTAATGATTGCCTCTGAGTTTTATATTTGAAAAATAACTGAAAACATTGGAAGTATTAGGGACAAATATAATATCCCAGTCACCCATTCTTAATTTAAATGATTAAAAATAAGGATTTAAGTTTAAGTAAATATGTTCTGATTAATTAACAAGATATAAACTATATTTAACCAATTTTTAAAAGTAATAAGAGGGTCCTTACTGACTGCTTTCTGAGAATTAAGCAGGGCAGAAAACTCCTGATGTACTCAACTTCAGTGGCTACCTGATATTGGTGAAAAGAGAAGACCTAAAAGAAAAAAATCCCAAAGGAGTGATGTTGGTAAAATAAAAGGATTATTGCCTTTCCTAATAATTTTTGCATTATAAAAACAATATGATTAGTAGTTTGTTGATATATTATACCATGTTCTTTTATTATTTGACAAATGTAAGATGTTACTATGAGGGGAAGGGGGGCGAAGGAATTGTAGGTACTATCTTTGCAACTTTTCTGTAAATATAAAATTATTACCAAATGAAAGAGTTATTTTTTTAAAATGATGAGTAGTAGTCATCCCTTCCCAATGTTCTCATTCAAAGATTACACCCTTTATCTAGGTATCCAAGGTACTCTTGTGATCTTGCTCCTATGCCTTTTAAACTTTACCTCCTGTCAGCACCCACTGCCCTTGATTCCAGGTGTTTATTCTATGCCATTCATTTTGTTAACATTTTGTGCATGTCATCTCATAAAATTTCATGTTTTCCTTATTATTAGCTGCATTTTACAGGTGAGGATAATAAGGCTCAGAGATTAGGTAATTCATACAATGTGTCATATATTTAATAAAACATCAAGGTATACAATAATGGAGGGGAAGGGTGAAAGGATTTTAGGAACAACTATAAAGGACACATTGAAAAAACCAAGAGGGGGTGGAATCAGGGAAGGCAGGTGGGATGGCTGGGGTGGTGGGGAGAGATAGGGGGAAAAGGCAGAAAACTGTACTTGAAAACAATAAAATTTATTTTAAGGGTATGTCAGTCTATATGAGTTTTTTATATGTTTTTTGATTATGCTATTATAGTTCTCCCAATTTTCTCCCTTTGCCCCATTCCACCCAGCACCCCTCACTCCATCAGGCAATCCCCACACCTTCATCCATGTCCACTGGTCGTGTGTGTGTAAGTTCTTTGGCTACTCTATATCCTATATTGTACTTTGCATCCCCATGGCTACTCTGTAACTATCAATTTGTAGTTCTTAATCCCCTCACCTTTTCACCCATTCCCCCATACTCCCTTCCCATCTGGTAACCATTAAAATTTCTCCATATCTGTGATTCCATCTCTGTTCTTATTTGCTTAATTTGCTTTTTAGATACAATTGTTGATAGATATGTATTTATTGCCATTTTATTTTTCATGGATTTGATCTTTTTCTTAAATATGTCCCTTTAACATTTCATATAATAATGGTTTGCTGGTGATGAACTCCTTTAGTTTTTCCACGTCTAAGAAGTGCTTTATCTGCCCTCCAATTCTAAATGATAGCATGAGACAAGACCAACCATTCATATGATAAAGCCACTGTTAACAGATTGGGTGGGCCCATAAATTGAGTGGGGCAAAGCCTCAGGGGATCTCCAAGGGGGGGGGGGGCAAACAAGGTTAGCCAGGTGGATGGAGTCTCAGATATGGAGCCTGCCTGCAGTCTGTGGCTGTACAGGTTAGGGGCGGGTTTCTCTCTGAAAGAAAGCTGTCCCCCAGCTCTCTCTCCTTGGTGCCAAACACTGCAGTTCCTCTGCACATGACACTGCTGTCTTTGAGCTGCTACCCCAGTGCTGCAGCTCAGAGCTAGTGAGTCTGAGTAAGTCTGTGTGGGGGTTCTTTAAGAGGAACTGCTTGGGACTCCACAAGTTTCTTCCACCAACGGAATCCCTGCTAGTTTTTACATCCAGAAGTTATGTAGACTTACCTTCCTGGCACTGGAACAGTTGGCTCAGGGCCTTGGTGTGGGGCTGAGACTCCTTGCTCCCAAGAAAACCCTCCTGAATTTTTGTCTACTACACGTGCGAATGAAACCAGCCCACTGCGCATCTCTGTCAGCACCCCTCCTACCAGTCTGGATGGATGAGATTTCTTTAATTCCATAGTTGTAAGACTTCCACTCAACTTGGTTTCTGACAGTTCCAAGTGATGGTTGTTCTATAGTTTAGTTGTAATTTTTATGTGGTTGTGCAAGGAGGTGAGCCATATTTATCTATGCCTCCATCTTGACTGGAAGTATGCAAGTCTCTATGACATTAAATCCTAGACTCAAACAATCTCTCTTGAAATAGTAATGAACCAATATACCTTAAAGTAGTTTTTAAATGGCACATATTTTAAATGAAAGGTTATTTTCATTAACAGCATTTTCTTTTACAATTTATAGATACAACACTGGAATGAATTATCAAAGGATTGCTATCCAAACTACAAATCAAAGAGACAAAGATCATTCATTCTGGATGATTTAGACATCTGTTTTTCTCAAACAGTGTGCAGAACCAAATACTTTCTCAAGCAACTATCTCACTATATACATATCAGACTTTTATTTTAAGATTATAGAAATAAAAGTGGTGGCTGGCAACATGTTTAAGTTCAAAGAGCAATGAACTTCAGTTCAATCCCTAGCTCTGTGCTCAATTTTGATAGGCTGTTACCCTCTCTAGGCCTCACTTTCTTCTTCTGTAGAGTTAGAATAATTTCTAATGTCACAGATGGATATGAAGGTTAAACGAGCTCAAGCAGGTAAAGTGCTCCGGGGAGACTGTGATCAAAGAGTCCAAATTAAGTTTGAACCTGAGCTAGATCCTTATATTAATCAGCAATGCTAGTTTTATCTTTCCTTTGTACTCTCACAATGCAAGATTTATAGCATTTTTTCCCCAAATTTACCATAATTCATTTATCCATAGTGTAAAATATTTGGGGAGAGCAAAATGTCATTCCACATATTGGTGTTAGTACTGGATAACTAATATTTTTGCAAGTCAAATGAATTATAATTGTTTTAATCAAAATTAAAGGAAGATTTGACCACCTGATGATGGTCAACTTGTCATTAAAATTACTTTCTTGTGTTTCACATGTGATTTTTGGCAAATGATCCAGAATGATTTCAAAGAATTTAGTGTCAATTGAAAAACAGAACCTCTTCTAGTCCAGCTCTTTACTTATGTCTACAGTATTTCACAGCTCTTACATTTACAAAATTGAAAAATAGGAAAAAAGTGAGATGTAAATTTTTTGCTAATATGAATCTCAATCATAACATTAAATAATATTTAGTCACAGGTTCATGACTAATAGTGGAAAAAATCTTCATCCATCTTATAAAAAGTTGGCATTTCTAATAAATTAATTTTATATTTTAAATTTATATATTATAATTTGTAATATATTTGTGATAGTCTCAAAATATTTAATACTAAAATATTTATGAGAATAACTCAATTCAGTAAAATTTTTAAATTATATTTTATTGATTATGCTATTACAGTTGTCCCATTTCTCCCCTTCATTCCCCTCCACCATGCACACCCCCTCCGACCCACATTCCTCCCCTTTAGTGCATGTCCATGTGTCAGAAGTTCTTTAGCTTCTACATCTCCCACACTATTCTTACCCTCCCCCCGTCTTTTTTCTCCATGCTGTCCATGATACTTATTCTCTGCAACTTTTCCC